>JAOTRH010153968.1:0-13158 GCA_034768845.1 Heliamphora exappendiculata | reverse complement strand
CTCTTCTACCTTATTTTCTTCTTATTCCACTTGTTCTGGTAAGGATAAGGTTAGAATAGCCGACGGTTCTTTATCATTTATTTCTGGCAAAGGTTCTATTCCTTGCTCTTCTCTACTTTCACTATCCTCTGTCCTTCATGTTCTCAATTTTTCTACTAATCTTTTATCTATTAGTAGTTTTACTAGTTTCTTAAACTGTTCTGTAACCTTTTTTTTCACTCATTGTGTATTTCAGGAACTAGCGACTGGAAAAATGATTGGCAATGGTAGTGCACATGGTGGCCTGTACTTACTGGATGTTCCGGCCCCTGCTTCCCTTCCACCTTTTCCATCTGATCAGGCTCTCTATACTGATGCTGGCCTCCTCCGTTGAAGTTTAAGCTCATTATAGGGATCTCCCCTGTGGTCTCTGAAATTACACTGACCTCCCCTGTCAGTCTTCTCGAGCGGACGCCGTTAACAGAAAATATTTTTTTACATTTTTACCCTTCAATTAAATAACAACTTTTATACTCAATTTTTATTTTTTTTTAAAAATAAAAATTATTCTTCACTTCCACCGTGTGCGCATATCTTCTTCTTCTTCACCAATATTCAAACCCTAAACCAGTAATCGGCATCCAATATTCATAAACCAACAATCTCCCTCTAATCCTCTCTCTCTCTTTAGGGTTTTGGCTACGCAATTTAGAAATTGAAAGAAGATGGGTCGACCAACCTCAATCTGCCTTGTTTAGGGTTTCAGCTAGTTTGTTCTTTCTCTCTTAATATCATCCAGTCTCTGTAGCTCTCTGTCTCTCTCTCTCTGAGGATGCAAGCGAATCCATATCGAAGAGGAAGCAAAGGACGGCGGTGGATGTTGAGGACGTTCGGCGAGAGGTCCGAATAATGTCGAGCCGCCCGATCACTCAAACATCGTGAGGCTAAAGGCGACCTACGAGGACAACGAGAGTGTGCATTTGGTGATGCCGCTCAAGGCGATTGATTTTGGTCTTTCTGTGTTCTTTAAGCCTGGTATAGTGATGAACTTTGATTTTTGTCTTGGGGGTGGTTGACGGGTTTCTTGAATCTTTTTGAGTTTTCGTTATTTGATTGTAATTTCTAATCACATATTTTTCCCAAACAAATTCTAGAATCTGTTCATGGGTTATGGTTGATTGTTCAATTGGTTTATCAAATTTTTGAGGTTTGGCATATGGGTTTTGAACTTTTGAGGGCTTCTTATGGGTTTTAGGTTTTTAGTAATCATTGGAATTTCTAATCTTAGATTTTTCCTAGATGTGTTTGAGATTGCTAATGGATTCTATTTTTTCATTGGAATTTCTAATCTCAGATTTGAGATTGCTAATGGATTCTAATTTTCCATTCGATTGAACTGGTGTGTATGAATTTCCGACCTGTTCTTTGTGATTTTAATGGATTCGCTATTTTCTTTTCCTTACTTCGATTTTCTTAGCAACCAAACAAAGTAAAAATAAATAAAATGATTAAGAATTCAAGAGAATCACCACCAAATTTGAAGATTTTTGTTTAGAGCCAAATTCGTCTCAAAATCACCTTGTGCGTACATCATCGAGTCAAAATAAAAAATATGTATTGCTATATATATAGTATTTTAGTTGAATATGTATAAGATTAGAGAGATTGTTTTGGGGTAAAGATGGGTGAGGGGTTTATACAGGGGATGATGGATAGAATTGGGATGAAAGGACAATTTTGGAATATTAAAAAAATAAAATGATGTAAGCAATTTCTGTTAATGTTTCTAACGCTGTTAGTACGAAAGGGGGAATCTGATACCGATAATTAAAAGAGAAGGGAATACAGTGTAATTTCAAATACCACAAGGGAGGTTCCTGTAATAAACTTAAACCTCAAGAGAGGTGAGTGTAATTTACCTCATATTATGTTACTTTTAACGAAAAATTAGTGAATAGTCCAATTTATAGGCCGTTTACTGTTTTTCATCCAACTTAAGATTTTTTAACGAGTAAGGTCCATCTGCATAAAAGTTTTAACACGCAAGGACCTTTTGGGACAAAAATACCCTAGAACAGATAGAGGGTGGTGATCGTGCATGGTGATAGTGGCTGTGGTTGGTGGTTGCATGGAGGAATGGTGATGTGGTGCTGGGATGGTGGTGGTTGATGGACTTGGTTGGACGAGAGGGGGAGATATCGAGATAGAGAACGGAAGAGAGAGAGGGTTGAGGGAGATTGTGAGGGAAGCTGGCGGTGGTTGGTGGTTTGCATGGGGTGGTGGAGTGGTGATCTCAGTGATGTTGGTGGGTGGTGTTGATGCCAAATGGTGGTGGTTAGTGGTTTAGGGGAGAAAGGGCCGAGAGGGAGAAAGAGGGGGCCGAGAGGGAGAAAGAGGGGGCCGAGAGAGAGGGGGAGAAGGGGTGGGAGAGGTACTGGTGGTGGACGGTGGTGGCAGTGGCATCCGTAGGTGGCGGCGGCGGCAACGGGGTCTGGTGGTAGGGTTGGGCGACGGTGGTAGCTTGGTTGTAGCTATGGCGGCTCCTCCCTTCGCTGCACTTTCTTCTTTATTTTATTCTTCAGCTGTTCTCCTCCACTAATTATTCTGCTCAGAGTTTTTTCTTCTGCTTGTTTGTGGTTTGCATTCGAAGAAGAGATATAGTCTATTTATAAGCGTTTCAATGCATACGTGTCCAATTGAGGTTCACAGGTGCCAAAATATATACATGCAACCGTCCACTTGTCCCTACCTATAGTGTAGGCTCTACTGCATAAATTTTTTCATGTATAATTTTGTTTTTAAAAAAATTTCAAAATTTCGGTATAAACTTTTAATGTTATTTATGAATTATCGTGTAGATAGAATTTTTAAGAAAATTCTCGAATTACATGTTACAATTTTATTTCATAAATTATGATTATCGGTATTTTATAAAATTTTGTTTTTGTGTTTCAGTTTTAGAATTAATTATAAGGTTTGGTTAGGAATTTTATTCTGAGTCACTTTATTAATTAATTTTTATTTCTTTCTTTCCTTATTTAGTTGTCGGGTGTCACATTCTTCCCACCTTTAGTAGATTTGGTTCTCGAAACTTTACTTCGGTTAGATTAGAAGACGTCGTTCTTTACAAAAAAGGTTTTGGGATATCGGCGTCGCATGTCAATTTCCTGAAAGTCTCATGGATTTCTATCAGCGTAGCTTTTTTATTGGTCCTGTGATTTTGAGATGTTCTTGAACTTGGCGAATCTTTTGGCCATCTCTTGAACGAATTCGAAATTTTTATCTTCCACTCCCGGCAAATGTCCTGAGAATATGATTTTCTTTAACTAAACTCGTGCCTTCTCAACTTTGCATGAAGCTTATAGTTCTTTGAGGTTAGGTTAATGAACTTTTGCTTAACAACTCTTGAATTTTTAGTTCTTTTAACTTGGTTAAGGTCGTATAATCTGAGATCTTTGAAGTAGGTTGGGTTCTGAGCACATTTCTAAGGAGAAATCAATCTTTCTATTTATTAGTATTTTGAGAAATTTTTTAGGGAAATTTTCGGGAATTTTTATTAAGCTTAGGTTTCCTAGTACGTTTTCGTCGCATACTAAGGTTACTTTGATAACTTTTTTTAATGAGTCGTTGGGCTTGAATTCATTGGTGTTGAGGGGTGGAGACGAGGAGACTTTATTGAGAATACGGAAATTGATACATTCGAGCACTATCAATGATAGTATAATTAGAAGCAAGTCTATTCATTAAGTGACATCAAAACATTCCATATTGATAGGGGTCAAAACATTACCTAGGTTTACAACGCTATTGGGGAGCATACTAATCCTTTATTTCTAGGTTGGGACCTTAGTAGGTCTAAGGGTTGTGGCGTCCTTCAAAACTTCTTTGACAAAACTAGAAAATGTTGAATTGTAATTAAAGACACTTAGGCAGGTAGGGGTAGATAGGTAGATCATTTATGATAACTTTGTTGATGTTCTGGGCGTCCTTAGGTACTAGGTAAACATCCTTTCCTGTCTTTGGTTGTTGTCCCTTCTTGGTGTGGCCTTCTTGTATCTCCAGCTCCTTGGTTCAGATTTCGATCTTGATTCCCTAGCCTCCTCCGGTTTAGTTCTTCTAGAATTTCTGGCTCCGAGTTTTGGCTCTTGCCTCCTCCTCTTGTCATCTTTCTGACTTCTTGATTCTTTGGACAATTTTTTCAAAAATGATCCTCCGATCCACATTTCCAACGTTCCTTTGTCAATCTCCAGCATACCTTGGTATGCATTTTTCCGCAATTATTACATAGGCACTTAAATTTTCTCCGATTATTCTTCCCTTGTAATACACCCGCGTTGGGTCTCTTTTTGATTTTCTTCCTGATATCCGAACGCAGCCTTTTGGATTTTTTGGACGTGGATCATCCTTTGTTTCTTCGGGTTGTGGAGGTGTTAGTTTGGAAGTAAAGTTGCATTACTTGTTGTTAGAGTTGGATTACCTTGACTAGCCCATCCACCCTTTGTTGAAGTTGCTCTAATTGCTTGTTTACAGTTGTGATTTGGCTTTGTGCATTACTACGAGCAGGTGCCATGACTGCAATCTATAAAAGGTTATTGTTGGGATTACAAATTTCATCGTGTAATCCGTATTCTACGTAGAAAATCTAGCATTTGATGTTATGATGAAAATTGGTGTCTTAAGGAAATAACTCAACTCGGTAAATTTTCAGACTTTTCCATTAGAAGAAACGGTGATCAAGCATTCTTCTGATTGGAATTCAAAGATAATTGCTCAGTTGGTATAACGAAGTATTCGAGATTTAGTTCGATAACAACTTGTCAATCTAGAATACGTGAATTCTTATGGTTTCATTTTCAAAGATTTTCTCACGTCTAACCTTCTTCAGGATTCTAGGGTGTTTACAAAATTTGAATTAGTTCTTGAGATTCAGCAGGAGGTGGCTTGCTATGGATGGGATTGGAGCAACGAATCTTATTGCTTGAGTTAGTCTCTAGATTGTTTGGCGTATTCTGGGTGTTCCATTGGGTTATCGTATCGTCTATATTCCTAATATTTTATAAATCTAGTACTAATTACTAATTTCTGGGTTTAAACATATTATAAGCCTCACATTTTTGTACAAAGCGATATTTTAAGTTAAAGATAAATTTCATAGTAAAATAGTTCAAGCTTTTATTTATGATACTATATCATCAAGAATATGTAAGAAAATACAGAAACTGATTAATGGGTTCTAAAACACCATCCAACCTTATACAATGTCCAAAAACACTACCCATTCTTATCCCGGTCTCCTACTTCTAATCATTTATTGATTGAAGATTCTGATTTAAGCGTGGTTATTGGGTCCTAATAAAGGGGTCGTTATCAGGGTTTGAAGAAATGGATTATGCAGGAACATGGGTCTGGCCTAGTTCAATTGGGTTTGCAACGGGTTTTTGCATGGATTCGGTTATTGGTAACTCTGTTGGATTTGGGATAAGGTTCAGGGGAGGTCGACTGGTCCTGTGTCTATTTACTGTAGTTCTATCTAATAACTTCCTATAGTGCTCCAAATAATCCATTTTCATCAACTCTTTTCCGTACGTATGCATTTTTGTTCGTAGATGATACATGACTACTGCTTGTTTTATCAAATCTAGGTAAGATGGTTTTTCGTCTTCTGCTTTTACAATCGCTTGGTATAAAACTTGTCAGTGCCTCTCTTAGTTAGATACGTGTACTTCTCCGAATCTAGGGGTTTCCTCTAAGCGGCTCCTAAAAGGTTACTATAGGTGATGTGGTGAGGCGATGTCCTCCACTTGTGTTTATGTTGTCTATGGGGCCCATATCCGAAGACATGTTTTGGTTATTACTAATCTACCCAACTAAAGACACGTCTTGAACATTATAAAGTACATAAAGGTAGTGTGAAGTGTCCTAAGCTCTAGGATTTTAAAATCTTTGCTTTGATACCATTTCTGTCACGATCCATTTTCGATAATGGCGTCCGTGACCAGTCAGTGAGTCAAAACTCACAAAATGCCTATTTTCTTTTCTTCATTTTAAAACTTTTTACTTGTTTATAAAACGATTTCATCTAAACTTTCTGGAGTTTCGAAAAGAGAGAACTTTGTTAATAAAATTTCATTAGAATTTTTTTTTTATAAGCATAGATTGAAGGGAACATGTTATTTTATTTCGATATCAACATCTTCTAGTGATCACATCTTATTCAAAAATTTCCTAGAGCATTCTAAACCTCCATTTATACATGTCATCGTTTTTATATCATACAAAAGAGAATACAAATTTACAAAATTTACATAACAAAATAGAAGAAACATCTTTTCTCCGTTGCCACTTCATTCCTTATAGTTCATGCATGTCACTTGGATCCACAAAATTAACGTTCATTAGCAAAGCTAGTGTGAGTGCATAGATATTTGAGTTATTCTTCATTTTTTATTTTTAGAATGATAACATTCAACGGTTTTACCAGCAATTTAGGAAGCTACCCTACATAATTGGAGATGATCATTCCATAGTCACTTGACCGTGACTCGCTGCCCGTATATCATTCTACCGTTGGTATGCTTTATCATCCCCCAGCGGCCCGGGTGTGTTTGAACTATCATTCATCCATTCCTTATAAATTTCACTATTGTTTTCAATAACATCATTATCGATCATATCACATAGATCGTTATAAAGCAGTAAATTGAAAACTTTAACTAACTCTAATATAAAATGACTCACCGATTTAGCTAAAATCTAGTCAATCAAACTTGTCCAAGAATTTCCAAATCTAGATAATAACACATAAAGAAACAATAATTAGTTATGATTTTAAGTTGTTCTATTGTTATTATCCTATTTTTATACGCTTTCTTATATAATTATGTATAAAATTATTGTATCTTTTCAATTATCATAGTGTGTAAAATTATTATATTATATTACTTTTAATTATTTAACAATTTAGATTAAAACAATAGTGACTTTTTTTGTTGTTGCTAAAATAACATTTATTATTGTCTAAAATTAGTGTATATTTAATAACATAAATCTTGAATTTAAAAATTATCGTATTTTTATAATCTCTTGTAATTTTCCCTTATTTTTGTTAGCTTAAGATTTCTAAATTTTTATACTTATTTTTATACGTTTTATTATAATTATGTAACTTGTAATTTAACTAGGTATTACCTGTGCCTAAAGACACTACCACTATTTTTTTTTAGATTACTCGTGCATTTTAATAATTTTTTTTCTAAATCTTTATATTACTATGAATAACGCATATTAAAAAATAATAAATCGGGAAAAAAAAATTCAATACATAGATAATTATTGTAAGTATTAAACTTTGAAAATTTTTTTGGCAAAATCTCCCATATTTTTCGGATAATCCAACAGTTTGACCGTTTACCAAATAACCTGTAATAAAATCAATCAATGTAATATACACATGCTCTGTCTGGATCTAACAACAAAACCACAACTAAATTAAAACCATCATAACTTCGCATGCATACATTTAAAACCTCAAGTTTTAAATTAATATTATAAACCAATAAAAAAAAAAAAAAAAATAGATAATTATTCTAAGTATTAAACTTTAAAAAAAAATTGACAAAATTTCTCCTGTTTTTCGGATAATTCGACGGTTTAACCATTTACCAAATAACCTGTAATAAAATCAATCAACGCAATATACATAGGCTCTGCGTAGATCCAACAACAAAACTACAACTCAATTAAAAGCATCATAACTTCTCATGCATACATTTAAAACTTTAAGTTTGAAATCAATAGCATAAACGAATTTAAAAAAAGAAATAAATAATTATTCTATGTATTAAACTTTAAAAAAATTTGGCAAAATTTTTCCTGTTTTTCGAACAATCCAACGGTTTGACTGTTTACCAAATAACCTGTAATAAAGTAAAGCAATACAATATACACAAGCTCTGCCTTGATCCCAACAACAAAGCCACAGCTCAAATAAAATCATTATAACTTCTCATGTATACATTTAAAACCTCAAGTTTCAAATTAATAACATAAACCAATTAAAATGTATATGTTTCTAAAATGTACATGTTTAACAAAAACTAGATTATGCAATTCAGTTTGTGTTTATTGGCCATCTGCATCTTCAAATCTTCTCTTCATCACTTTCCAAAATGTATATGTTTCCCAACACCAAATTACATGCTAGAAACACCAATTGAATGGTCAATCAACAACAATTAAAGCTAAATTAGCACCTGAAACTCCTAAAACAAATAAAATCAAACTGTATGTATGTTGTTTTTCCTAAAACATATAAAATCAAACTGTATGTATGTTGTTTTTAAGAGCTACAAAGATTATAAAAAAAAACAGAGATAACGGGAATGCAACACGAAACTGGAATATAAAATTGAAGCGTACAGAATTTGTTTGTTTCGAGGAAAATCAGTGTACGAAAATAGAAAGAAATGAAAATGAAGAGTAAGCAATGCATCAACTTTGTGAGAGGTATCGAATCATTATGTACCCAGTTGTACAAAAAAAAAAAAAAAAACGCAAGCAAATCTATAATTTTCCATAAACAAAAATAAGATTGAACATTTTGTTATCATCTACTGAACTCATGCAGAGCAAGCATCTACTAAAGAAAATTCATAGTTTCTACTTTAATAGCCCCTCATACTCTTCATTGGCTTCAAGAGCACGTGGAGTAGGAGGGGAGTAGGAGGAAGTCTATGATATTTAGAAATTTGTCCATAATCAAGAAATTTATATTAGCAATTCAAACTCAGTTAGTGCTTGGACTCCACAACCAAGGAGGGGCTTGTTGTCACCGAATGGGTTTGATCAAATTTTGAACACCGATGCTCTATTATAGACTATTCCTATCAAGAATGGGTTTGTTTTTTCAGAACCCAAGAACCCACCAAAATATTGGTTTAACAGAACTTTGAATATAAAAGATAGCAAATAAAAAAATTGATACTCTGTCTAAAGGCACTCCCAACAATTACTTTTGGTATTACTCGTGCCTATGACACTATTGAAAGATGGCATATGCATTCAAACATGGCACATGCATTCAAATAATTATTTTCTCTAAATTCTTATTTTTCTATCTATATCCATGCTAGATAATTACCATCATACTTAAAAGAACTGCTTAGAGGAACAACATACTAAAAAAAATCAATCTAATTACAATCAAAATTTTGAGTAAGCTCATTTTTAACTCTACTACCAAGCATACTTGGGTTTTCAACCTCAACCTCCTAACATAAGAATTTAACCATATGATTGGAATTTAACCATAAATAGATGAGCTGTTCTTCCTAAGGAATGAATGGATAGGTTTAACTAAGAACTACTATGAATTTTTATTCCTAATTCACTTGAGGTTCAAAACTAAAAAAATCATAAGTGACTCAAGAACATAAAACTTTAAGTTCTTCCATAAAAACATGTTTACAACATAATGATCAAGTAGAGAGCCTCAAAGAACTTGAAATAATAGAAGCATAGAAATGCCATAAAAAGGAATACGTGTTAAAAGAAGACAAATTTGAAAAAAATTGAGATCATTAAAAGATAAATTTTTTTTTCTATATTTTGGATAATCCAACGGTTTAACCGTTTACAAAATAACCTGTAATAAAAGCAATTAACGCAATATACACAGATTCTGCCTAGATCCCAATAAAAAAATCACAACTCAATTATATATTATAGTATATCATCCCCTAAACAAAGCATAAAATTGAGTTATTCAACACAAAAAACGAAAAAAACTAAAGCGTACAAGTAAGTTTCATACAAAAGTTCCTCGTATAAAAGGGACCAAATCCTTATCCTCCTGTTGATGAATCAAAAACAATTGTACTCCCAAATGTTATTCTATTGCCAAATGTAAATCAAAATCAATTTTATAGGTTGGTTCTTACGAATCAGCAATTTTACAGGTTGATTCCAACTGGTTTAGTGACCTCTAAAGCAAAAAACTTAATAATTTACGGCACTCCATCACATGCCGGTACAATAGTATAAAAAATGCATTAATAGAATCTCGATCCTTTGCTAACAATTTGGTCAAGACATCTATAATGAAGGCAAGATGATATACCTACGAATAAATGAGGACATTACAACAATAATATCTAGGTTCACATTCAGTTAGCCTTCTAATTTTAATTATGCATGCTAACTGGATCTAATTATGGTGTCAATTGAGCATATGTTAATTACATAGGCAATGACATAGATTAACTGAGACGATTTACAACTGCTTCAAACACCAAGCAAAGGGGGAATCCTTTGAATATTTACGGAATGAAACATAGAAATAAAGTTCCTGCAAAATATACCCAACAAAAGACATTATGCGGTATTCTAAAGGGGAATCCTGCTTGATAGCAGAACCACAACCACAATATCGCGAGATTAGCATTTTCAAGTTTAGCTTGCTTTGCATGTTTAAGGGGGGAAAGATGGCTTCAATTAGTTTGTCCCAAAACCGAAGAAAGTAATTTCAAAAATGTTCGCCACATAGTGATGTATTAAATAAACTATAATTGCATGTGAGAGAGAGCTTACATAAAAAATGACTAAGAATAAAAAATAATCAACAACAATTGTCAAGAAAAAAAAAATGATTAAAAAGAAGCTTACTTAAAAATGTTGAAAGTCACCTGTGAACAAAAATATAAAACCAATAAAGACAAAAAAATAGCAAGAATTAATAATCATTTGCAACTATCTATGCAGAATCAATAACAATATGTGAAATAAAACGACCATATGTGGTAACAATTTACTGGTGCTAAAACACATCAAATAAGCTTTTTCCGCAAGAGGGAAAACAAACCATTGGCAGGAGGGAAAACAAATCAATAGGAGTTAAATACAGGAGGAAAATCTTTAAAGAGGCCGTGACTTGCACCTGCACTACCAACAATAGTGGGAAATCTGCTAGAACCAATCTACTAACAGGCCGTTACTTTTCTAGAAAGCTTAATAAAGCAAGAGAATACGAAGGTAGAAAATCTTTTCGGACTCGTGTGAGAGGTGCCTATAGAATTAGCTGAAGTATGATTTTTCGTGAGATAGGTTGAAATCTACTAACAGTAGTACTTACATATAACCAAACGATTACTCTAAAATTTGCTTTCCAAACTAAGCTTCACATAGGCAATTGACATTATTTAGTCATTTTCTAATTACTTAGAGGTTAGTTATTGGAGTTAATCTAACCCGGACATTAGTGAATCTAACTCCAAAAACATAGGCGTTACTAGTGAATGACCTCCAAGTAATTAACAAAATTATCAAAATTTCAACTAAAATAAAAATAAAAAGAAAACCACAATGGCACGTCGCACAAACAAAAAAAGAGAAAACCAAATATTATCTTCAACTCAAATAACGGCAAGAAATCCAATAATAAAATTCACATCATCCCTTCAACCAAATACTATCTTCAACTCAAATAACGTCAAGAAAACCACCCAAGGCTTATACAACATTTTTGTCCACATCAACAACTCGCAAGAAATAAAAAATGAGAACTCAACAAATTCACTGTGATTCGAGCATGGCAGGGCTGCAAAGAAGAAATCAACCTTTAATAAATTATGTACCAGATAATTGTTGTTCATATGCCAAACAAAAACATACCTAATTATAATGCAAAATTTGTAGTTTCTTTAATATCCCATAAAATTTTCCACAAACCAAAACAGAAACCACACTGACTGATAATGAACCTAATCTTTCAGAGTTTCAGATTTCTTCCTCTTTCAAGCAAATTTTCAAAACCAAATAGCATCATAAACTAAATTCCAATTACTTTTCTATCTCTAGCACGTGTCTCACTAAACCAATTCCCAGCAGATGGCAAACATCCTTGTGTGGCATCACTTCTGAACCACAACAAAAGTAACTGGGGGCTAATAGTTTGGCTCTAAAGATGCACATGCCTGGTAGATGTGTCATAATCTACCAAGGCAACCCAACAATAAAAGTGAACTTAAATATCAAAGAACAAAAATATAGTGGGAAAAGTAATTACCTTCAAATAGCACCAAGTTCGTAAGGCAAAACCTGATAGAATTGTCCTTCACTGACACCATCCCTGCAGATAAAGAGCGAAGATTTATTAGAAGCAGGCACAATAGCCCAAGTAGGATGAGATAAAAGCAGGGGAGTTTGATAGTATCAGTAAAATATGATCATTTGTGTTTCTGCCATGTTGCTTTACGAAAAGAAATGAGAAGCCTACAATCATTAAATCAAATGAATTCTTCGCAATAAATGACAAAAATCACTCCATAGAAGATCGAACTAAGAGAAAAACGAAAAACCGGACTGAAAGTACAAATCGGACTAAGAGAAAATGAAACCCTAATCCCTAAAAAATCAACGACCAAAAAAAGAAAAGAAAATGAGAACTCACGATGTTGAGAATCCCGCAAAAATGAATTTGTTTGTTGCTCCTTGAAAAAAACCCAACTAACTTCGGATTTTACGCTGATAATTTAAATCGTTCATTTTATAAATATTAATGCGTAAACCATTTAAGCAAAAAGAAAATATCAAAACATTGTTAAATTTTTATGTAACTAAATAAATGGCATTTGCATTTATAAAAAAATTACCAGTTAATACATACATAGTTTATTTTTTAAAATAAATATAATTTGTTTAAATAGTTAATAATATTCATTTAATTTTATTTTTTATGAATTATGAGCATTTACAAAATGAACAATTTAAATAATAAAATTCAACAGGAACCTCAACAGCACGGTATATGCATGGGACAGGGTTTTACTCACATTGGGTGAAGGAAGACAAAGCTTCCCATTGAAGCCCATTTGGGATTCATCGTCCCCACCATACGGCTGGCCGGACGGCAACAAAGCCGGCGAGGTGGGTCGTCGGAGAAACCTCTAAAAAACGGCCATGAAAAGGAACATGGAAATGAGAATGGCAGTACAAAGTAAGAAACCAGTTTATTAAATATACCAAAGGGGGAGCATGGGCATGAGGGAGACGTACTACGAAACCAATTTTGCGACGTAGATCGGCGGTGAAAGCGCGAGCAAGAGTGAGGTCAGTGACAGATCTGGTTGGATCGCCGATGAAAGTGATCAAGAGCTATGATCCAGCAATGCCTTCTTCAGAGAG
>JAOTRH010153957.1:0-13160 GCA_034768845.1 Heliamphora exappendiculata | reverse complement strand
AACAATAGATGTGGAATCAATTTACAGTGACGCTTGAGTTTAAATGTTTTGAAAATGATAACTTAACAAAATAAGGTATTTTAGAATAAAAAGGACTTAAAAAGAATCCTTTACATCTAAGTTTTAAAAAGTTAACAATTTAAATCTTGATTAAGTTGGATTAAGTGTTAAATTGTATTAATAAAAATTTACATATAAAATAAGATTTTATTATTTGTAACGTTGTACTAAAGTCGTTATTTTTGTGTGTTGTTTCTGGATCAGAAATTCTTGGACAGAAACTAATCGGTTGAGCATTAATTTAATAGGTGTGTTTTTAGATATTTTGATTTCTTGATTTTATTTTTAATCTATTTATGAGATCTCAAAATGAATACTAAGCTATGAATGTCTATTATAATTTTATTGGGCTAGTAAGTCTCGGTATACATGATTTTTGTGTATATGATAAATGTATTGATAAAAGTCTAAAAGGTCTCGACGCGGAGGACAATAAAGATACCGAAAGGTCCCCACTATGAGGGATAGAAAAATAATACCAGAAGGTCTTTACTCTGAGGTGACATAAAAAGAATATCAAAGGTCCTTATTCTGGGGGACAAGAAAATAATTGTTTTGAATCCTTAAGGTACTCTTTGGAACCAAAATTGACCTATTTTTAGGATTTGTTTACAAATAAAATTACATCTCTTTACTCTCGATTTTGGTAAGAAATTGGGAAGTTCATCCCTTTTCACAAAACACCTTTTGTTATGGGTTCTTTTGGTTTGGATTTCTTAAATTGGGTTCTTTCCTTTATAAAATCGTATAGATTTATATTGCTACGAAATTGAGGCGTTACAGTTTGGTATCAGAGCTCTAGGTTCGAATATCTAGGTGCCGTGGGGATGGTTGATCCATTGCGTGAGAATTGCATTGATGTGTAGCATTCATGTATTTGTGTGTTAGCATGATATATCTTTGAAGTAACTTGATGTTTGCATGCTATATGGTACTTGAGTATGAAGGTTGAATTTTTAGGATAATGTGTTTTTCTCTTTGGCGTCCGATCGACTAGTTTGGGATTTGAGTTAAAAAGGCGTTTGACCAACGTCCATTTTAATTAGAGATCCAAACAAGTTACCCAGATTGATGTGTCATTCTAATTATGTCTTCCTCGTTACGTGGGATGTGTTGGCATGATCGTACGTGTTACGTGGGTTTTGACCAAAGATGAGTTTGTCAGACAAAGATGGGTTAGTTTGGACCTTTATGTTGATATCTCTCTTTATTTCTTCTTATATATAGAGCGATGCTACCAAGGCGAGGTAGAGGCCGAAGTTGTGGCCGAGGTCGCACTTATGTCCAACTTCCGAAAGAAAGGGACATGCATCCCCCACAGGAACAAGCGGTCAGTGTTGATATGATTCAAGAAATGTTCACTACGATGAGGGCTTTAGGTGAGACGGCTAGGGGCAGAGCAATAGCTCTCGAGCCAAGGGCTACTGTAGCAATGAGGGAATTTCGGCAGTTGGACAATCTGACCCTTTCTGGTGAGCCAAATTCCAAGGTGGCCACAGAATAATTAGAGGTGACCACAAAAATGCGCCACTTTATACCCAAGGAGGCCCAAATAAATACTCTACAAATTTTGAAAATTTTTCTAAATGTTGACAAATAGCCCATTTTCTGCATCCCTTGAGCAAGATTTAAGATAAGAAAAAAAATAGTGGGACAAACCATACATTCAATAAATAAATAACCCCTTTTAACTCAAAAACTTGGAAAATCAATGTTTTAACATCATCACATTTTATTCAAATCGAAATGCGAGCCCACATCCTCACATGCATATAGAATATGAGATCACCACCCTAAGGCCTTATAACACGAGTTACTCCAATCCATAAATACATTAGCCCAAATATTTCAAATAATAATTACATATATAATCTCATTCCTCAAATGAATATGTAATTCTACCCATCAACACAACATGGTTCCCATGACCGTACTTCTCAATCCATGGCTTTCTTTCCCCTATCACCTGAAATGTTGTTAAACAACATGAGTCGAGACTCGTAGAAAAAATGACTAACAATAAACATATGCATGATATGCGAGGAAGGTTATGCAAAATGCAACACATAGTTTTACCAAAAACTAGCCTTGTTTTCCATCAATAAACTCATTTCATGTAGCCGATTTTCTTTACTCAGGACAAACCCATCACTTAGTCATTTAATTCTATTTCATCAGCCCTATTCCAAATCCACAAATTCACAACTCACGCATATGTGCACACGCGCGCGTGCGCGCACACACACACATATATATACATTATCACTTTCATCCATTGGGTTCAACAACCCAAATTTCCAGTTTTCATTTCATCGTATTTGTTTTTTATTTTTTTATAATGTCACAATTCTCCACGACACACGCACGCACTCACACATATATATACATTTCTCATGTTTCACCAACTCGTGGTTTAAGAAGTAGGAGCCGACGCCGGACGAGCGTATAGACCCATGCCACATTATTACCCACCGGGTCATACGAGGCCTGCTAAGTAACGATGCATTCTATACCCCGTCTCAACTAACGTCCTTTCCCGATTACTAACCGACGAGCAGAGAACCCAATTTGAGAGCCCAAACTTAATCGATCCTTGGATCCCAAAATCGGTCCTTTTGGATTATCAAATCACATCACACACGCACGAGTCCAACCCAAAACGGTTCCATTCACCAAACCCATACCATTATGATTAATAACAATTAAACATGCATATTCTCACGCACGAGTCCAATCCAACAATAGTTCCTCTCATCAAACCCAACACAATCGAACTCATTCACCTTACAATACACACGAGTTCAACCGTTAAACCCAGTTTCTCTCGGTAACACCCAACCCACACATGGAGTTGATAACAATGGCACACATTCTCAATTTTATGAACTTCACATTATCCAATTTTAATTAGCTTAAACCTCCAATTAACATCTTTTATCGTTACACTTGTCAATTCATTGGATTTATGAGAAATCTCCAGCTCGACACCCATAGGTTTTCATGTATTGTAGAAATCGATAAACATTCATATGTAATTAGGTTAATACAACCCCCAATGATCAAAAAAATTCATCCAATTTCAACGTTGAAACCCAATGACCCGAAAACCCCTAAATTTTCACAATTTCAACTTAAAACAAATCCTAACTTTCTAAAATCACATGTTCATTGTTCTCAAACGGTAATATTAAGATATATCTACCACAAATCATATAAAAGCTCAAGATCCATCCTCATTTAATCTCAAACTCAACCCTAGGGTTTTAAAAGCATATGTTCTTTATGCTTTTAAGTAAAACCAACGAAAATACAACACATATACATACAATTATCAAGATTAGTCTTAGATTCTATCTCTTAGACATTCAAAACTCAAGATCCAAGGTTCTAGCAAGCTCCACCATCGTGAGCCACCAACTGAACAATGCCAAAGAAGTTTCCAACGCGTAGCTTCAACTTCTAACAGATGCTCACTCGGGAGAACAACAAGAAATCCATCCTAGGGGTGCAAGGAAGGCCCCAAACATCACTCGAACCCAAACCCTAGGTCACCACTCATGCTCTAGAGAGGGGTGAAAGAAAGAATGAAAATAAAATGTTAAAACCCGCATTTATAAGCTACTCGCTGACAGTCCGCTCGAATAGATCCCCCGCCGCTCGACCGATCCTCACTTACCGGGATTGTGTGCCACCAGGATTGTCTGCCACCTATCCGCTCGAGCAGGCTCCCCACTGCTCGAGCGGTCAGCATTGGGTGAAGATCTGAACAAAGGATGCCAAAACTGAACCGAAACATAAGTCAAACGCCTCACAACGATGTTCTCATGTACCACTAAACCTATGGTCCTCATCATTCATCATTACATGATTAAAGTTTTAATTCTCTCTCAAAATTAGCACTTTTTCCAATTTCACCGGAGGTCTCAAAACTAGTTTTAAAATAAATTCTCAAAATAAAAAGGAACTGAGTCTTTACAATAACTATTGAACAGATAAATTTATCTGTTTCATATAAGCATAACTATTGAATAAATAAATTTATCTGTTTCATGGAAGAACGTAGTTGTCGCGTAGTGGTATTTTCAGGAGAAAACTTGCTTTTTAAATAGGTTGGACCTTGTGCGTTAAAGTTTTTCTTTATGGACCTTGCGCGTTACGAACTTGTGTTTTTGGATCTCTGGCTGAGAAACCCAAAAAAGTAAAGAAATGCCCAAATTTAATTCTTTTGACCCAAAATTTTAAATTTAAAAATTATTAAATACAAAAATCTTTTATTAAAAAATAAGGAACCTCCCTAGTGGCCGGTCACCTAGGGAATTATGCTAAAAAATACAAAAATTGTACTTCGATATATTATGTAGATTTATTTTGGAAACTTGCACCATTTGTATTTTCTTGGGATTTTTTTGTATAAATTAGCAATTTTGTAAAAATTTAATATTTTTAAATTATGCTAAATTTTTTTAGCCAAAATCCTAGTCCTTGAAAATTAGGTCAATACCATAAATTAGTCATTTTTTGTGTTAAAATATCTTCCCGGGTATTTTAAATACTTTCCTGCTTCTTTTTAGCTGAAAGAGTTTTATTTAGTTAAAATCTTCCCAACTCTTTATCATTTGCCAAGTGACAACACATAAGTCTACCAGCTTATAATTATGAATTAGATCCCTAGCATATTCTAATTAATTAGGAAACAAGTTCATGAAAATTACACAATAAGTCCTTCCTCAAGCCTATAAATACAAGGCCAAATTCCCACTCTCCCACACCTAAATTTTGTCCAAGGGTGAGGTTTCTAGAGAGAGAGAGAGTGTGTCCTGAGGAGGAAAGAAAGAAGAAGAAGAAGAAGAAGAAGAAGAAAGAAACAAGAAGAAGGAAGGAAAAGAAGGAAGAAAGTTTAGAGCTAAAGCATAAGTCCTATCTACATTTGATCAAGATCTCTAGGCAGGAACTCTTACAACTCATCTTAACATTCTCTTCTAACCCCTCTCTACAACAAATAATATGATTTAAGTAGCTACAAACAAGGTTAGAAACAAGAAGGTCCAAAAAGAATCGAATAGAAGATAGCTTAGTTGTTGTGCATAGAATGCTGCCTTGTGTTTTGTTTTTCTTTTTATTAGTTATACAATATTGTTATATGAATATTAATACCTCTTAAACACACTGGTTTTAGAGCTTAAATATCATATATGGACCCGTTATATAAGTTAAACAAGAGTAAGAACAAGTCTACCGAAGAAAAACCAAGAAAAAACCTTCTTTCTTATCTTACCCAAATTTTTTAGTGAACCAAATAGTGTATTTTTCAAAACATTCCCAGCCGATGGGCGTAGGCAGTGAGGGCGGCGGCAGCAATGAGGGAATTTCGGCAGTTGGACAATCCGACCTTTTCTAGTGAGCCAAATTCCAAGGTGGCCACAAAATGGTTAGAGGTGACCACCACCATCCTCGATACGCTAGAGATCTTGGAGAACGAGTTGAGAGTGAGGTTAGCAGCATTCCAACTTCGAGAAAATGCGAGGGAGTGGTGAAAGTTTTTCAAAACCACTATGGACGGTACGTGGGCCGCTTTTACTAGGGTTTTTCTAAAGAAATACTTTTCGGGGTCGTCGAGAGATACCTACCGTGAGGAGTTTCTTTCCCTCATACAGGGTAATTTGTCAGTGGTCTAGTATGAGGCAAAGTTTTTGAATCTGTCACGATTTTCACCTGAGATGGTGGCAACGGAAGAGTTGTGCACCAAATGATTTGAGCGAGTTCTTCGACCTTCTATCAAGGATCGGATTGCAGCTTTAGGATTTCGAGTCTATACAGAGTTAGTGGAGGCCGCTATCAGCGTCAAGAACGCTATGGTAGAGAGCCGCAAGATTCGAGAGAACAAGTTACATCAGGGGGGTTCAAGTGCACAGTCTAAGGGGCGCCGAGTGAAGAGGTAGAAGTTAGGAGGGCCAAGTTCCTATCCCAGAGGATCCCCGCCGCCGCCATCGTCGGCACCCTCACCATTCATTGCGTCATCTGGACATTCTGAACGTCGGGAGATAATGTGCTACACAAGCAGACAGCCGGGGTAATGTGCTAGGAATTGCACACAGAGGGGACAGCAGTAGAGTCAGACTTAGGGGAGGACCCCATTTTCATGTTTTCAATGTGGCTAGGCGGGTCACATAAGTCGAGATTGCCCTCAGGGAGGGTGTGTTTAGGGTGCTTCAAGAGCACACCAGGGGTAGGCATCACAGGGACGACATGGCTATGGCCAATCACAGCAGCAGTCGGGAGTTGTCACGCCCCAACCTGGGTTACGTGAACTAGACCCCGCTACCTCACATCGTCGCTTAATCACAGGAAAACTTCTAGAAATTGTTGTTTAGGATAAAAAAAATCTCTTTAATCCATTTGAAGATCCAAAGTTTAAAAAGGGTGGTTGATTTCTTAAAATAATTCTTTTGGGGACATAAAATAAGCTTAGAAAAGGTTAGGGGTCGAACCAGGTTAAAATAGAAATGATTTTTAGAAAATAGAAATAAACACACAAAGCAGCTTGGTCCACTCGAGCGGACTAACCACCGTTCGAGCGGCCAACTTATTGGAGACAATACTGTCAAGATCATTGTTTTGCAAATGATTTTCGATAAAAAATTAACTGGACGGGCAAACACTGAAACGGGCTCCAGATAAAACTATTGATGACAAATGATCAAAATAAAACCCTTGCAACCAAAGTTAATTTAGAAGAATACCTTTTGTCGATCGATTCTTCAACTACGATTTGATTTCGAGTTGAAGCTCCTATCAGATCTTCTACTGTATTCTCTTATGCTATCCTCGAACGTAGTGTGGGCTATGGACTATTGAGAACTCATACCGGCAGAACCCAGATATATTTAGTCTTAAAAGACAAGTTATGATATATCAACCTCAAACTGGTTCAGCCTACCTGCATATATATAGGGCTATAGTAAGGGCCTGGGGAGTAATTATGAGTAAGTCTTCCAGTGGAACACAGATACCTACCAGCGGTTTTTATAATTTTCATAAAACACTGAATTATAGTTCACACCGCTAAAAAACTATAATTTCACTCTGACCCATAACCTCAAGACCTTCTTGCATTGAGCTCATGTTATTAAATGCTTACAATTTCTCCACACGTTAAGATTCTTGACACTCGCTAATTAAATTTAATTACTGACAATTTAATTTAATCAAAATCTTGATATTCCATAAGCCCTTCCGCTTAACTTATTTGACCATCGGATAATCAAATTCATCTACAGGGTTTGTCCCGGTCAAAACTTATAAGCTTTCTTAAGGGGGTATCATCAATCTTGATCTTTTCGGACATAAATTTCGTTAATAATTAATATTTCTCATATAAAAGTACCGCTATCCAACTCATCGGGAATATAGACCCATATAAGATCGCACCTTATAATGAATCAAAACAACGAATATTAAATATATGTAAATCAATAATTATTTTAGGATTAAGATGATAAGCACTATTCATAATAATCTTGGGGTGTGAATTAATTTATATAGTCAGTATAAAATTAATTATCCCAAATGTTCCGTTCAATACACACAGAGTGTACTAACACAGAGAGTCGGAATAATAGACGATGCTATTATCTGTTTCCTATAACCAAGCCAGGTCTACTAAAACTATGTGCTACAGTCGTACCGATGGTATGTCCATTTCGATCTAAACTGTGAACATAAAACTTATATTCTGCAAAAATCTAAAATTTGATCTTCTGTGTGCAAGCCGTACTCTACACATCAGATAAAATACTATACAGAATATCGGACATCCATGCATAACAAATAAATGATATACTTACATTGCTCATAAAGATTCTTATAAAATAAAATTTTAATTTTATTAAAATAAAATTAAATACTAAAAGTATAGTTTTTAGTATACCAATCCTGACAATCTCTCACTCATACTCAAAACCATACTGCCATACATCTGACTCACATGCTCTCTATATGACTATCAAAAGTCTTAGCCGATAAGCTCTTTGTAAAAGGATCTGCAATGTTGTCTCATGATGCAATCTTGGTCACAGCAACATCACATCTCTGTATAATTTCTTGTACTAAGTGATACTTACGCTCAATATGCTTGCCTTTCTTATGGACCCTTGGCTCCTTCGAGTTTGCAACCACTCTGCTATTGTCACAATAAAGTATAATAGCCAACCGATTTGAAAGCACCACATCTAGATCCAACAGGAAGTTCCTGAGCCAAATGGCCTCCTTGGCTGCTTTAAAAGCTGCCACATACTCGGCCTCATTGGTGGAATCAACAATGCAGGACTGCTTGATACTCTTCCAACTTATAGCTCCACCTCCTAAGGTAAACACATATCCTGAGGTAGACTTACGAAAATCCCTGTCAGGCTAAAAATTTGAGTCTGCATACCCAGAAGGTATTAGACTGTCTGCCTGGTAAACCAACATATAATTCTTAGTCTTTTTAAGGTACTTAATTATATTCTTTACCACAATCCAATGCTCTTGTCCGAGGTTAAACTGATATCTGCTAACCATGCCAACGACAAAGCAGATGTCGGGTCTAGTGCAAAGCATAGCATACATGAGACTTTCTACTACCGAAGTATAAGGAACCGCCTTCATCTTCTCTATCTCATCAAGTGCCTTGGGACACTGATCATTGGATAGAGTGATTCCATACTTGAAAGGGAGAAATCTTTTCTTAGAGTCCTGCACGCTAAAACGAGCAAGGATATCATCGATATACTTTGCTTGTGATAGGCCCAACATTCTTTGTTTTCGATCTCGCATAAGCTTGATCCCAAGGATATGACTAGCTTCTCCCAAGTCCTTCATATCGAACTGCCCAGATAACCGTACTTTAACCGTAGATAAGGCCCCCACATCGTTTTCGATGAGCAAGATATCGTCTACATAAAGTACTTGAAAGATCACCACGCTTCTGTCACGTTTCTTGTACACACAGGACTCATCCAGACTTTGATCAAAATAATAAGACTTAATAGCTTGATCAAACTAAGTGTTCCAAGATCTCGATACCTGCTTAAGTCCATAAATAAATCACTTAAGCTTACACAACATGTGTTCCTGGCTCTTTGCAATGAATCCGTCTGGTTGTATCATATAGATACAATCGTCAAGGATTCCATTAAGGAAAGCTATTTTGACGTATATTTTCCAAATTTCGTAATCAAAATGTGCGGCAATGAATAAGAGAGTCCGGATAGACTTAAGTATTGCTACCGGCGAAAAGGTTTTCTCATAGTCGATTCCTTCTTTTTGAGTGAACTCTTTGGCAACAAGCCTAGCTTCGAAAGTTTCAACCTTCTCGTCTGCTCCTCTCTTCTTCTTGTAGATCCACTTGCATCAAATGGGTTATATCCCTTCGGGTGGTTTTACAAGTTCTCATACCTGATTGGAATACATAGATTTCATCTCTAAATTCATAGTCCTTTGCCAAAGATCTGCATATTTGTCTTGTAGTGCTTCATTGTAGTTACAGGGCTCGGTATCCAGTTCTGTTAGGATCTTGTCATACAACTCTCCCAAGAACATATACCGATCAGATTGATGAACAACCCTCCCACTACGACGAGGCACTACATGTGTTTGTGTATTAACAGTAACAAGCTGTGCAGAATCTGAACCCTGTGCATCAGCACCCTGTTCTTGATTTGCACCTGTTCCGATAATTTTTCCACTACAACGAGATAATGAAATATCAGTGACTTGTGGTTCCTCTTCCATTCTACTGGTATTTTTTCTTATTTCTTTTAAAACAATTTTGCTATTGGGCTTGTGGTCCATAATATAGTTCTCTTTCAAGAATCGGGCATTGGTGCTAACAATAACCTTCTGATCCTTAGGATTATAACATAGACCACCCTTCGTTCCCTTGGGATACCCTACAAAGAAATAAACTTCTTTCTTCAGTTATAACTTACCTGTGTTCCCTTTTAGCACATGTGCTGGACACCCCCAAATTTGAATGTGTTTCAGACTAGGCTTACGCCCAGTCCACAATTCTGTGGGAGTGGAAGGTACTGACTTAGAAGGTACCAAGTTTAAAATGTAAGCCGCGGTCTCTAAAGCAAGTTTTCAAAATGAATCTGGTAAACCTGAATAACTCATCATTGACCTTACTATCTCCATAAGAGTTCTGTTCCTTCTTTATGCTACACTATTCTGCTGTGGAGTGCTAGGTGCAGTCAACTGGGATGTAATTCCCTCTGATGACAAGTAGTCCTTAAACTCTCTAAAGAGGTATTTTCCATCACGGTCGGATCGTAGTGATTTGATACTTTTACCTAGACGCTTTTCTGCATCTACCTTGAATTTCTTGAATTTCTCAAAGCATTCAGACTTACAGTGCATCAGGTAAATGTATCCATACCTTGAGTAGTCACCAATGAAACTAACAAAGTACTCAAAGCCACCTCTAGCCCAGATTGTCATAGGACCACACACATCAGAATGAACCAACTCCAACGATTCTTTAGCTCTATAGCCTTCGGTCGAAAAGGGCCTCTTGATCATCTTACCCTCTAAGCAAGATTCACAGACTGAAAGTGCCTCCACTTCTAATGAACTCAAAGATCCATCTACTATCAGTCTGTTTATTCTTTTAGATTAATATGATCTAAGCATAAGTGCCAAAAAAACGTTTGGTTCATTAAAGAAGGAAACTTTCTCTTATATGGTAATATAGATGTATTATTTATTTCAGTTAGTTGCAGTGTAGGAGATATTAGAATAATAATATAAAGATCATCCACCAATGTACCAGAACAGATAACCCGTTTACTATCCTTAATAACCACAGAGTTATTAAAATAAACCAAATATCCATCTTTAGCCAATCTAGAAACGGTAACTAAGTTCCTTCTAATGCAGGTACATAAAGACAATCTCTCAATATTAAATTCCAATCTCTACCAAAACTAAGAGTGACATCTCCTAATACAATTGCTGTTACATTTGTATTATTACCCATATGCAGGTAAATCTCTCCATTACAAGGTTGTCAGGTTTCTTGGAACTCCTGCAATAAATTACAGACATGATTAGTGACTCCCGTATCTACACACCAGGTACCGGTAGATAACACCGCTAAACATGTTTCTACAACCAGTGAACAGAAATTATCCTATTTGTTCTGCATTCTGAGAAATACTAGACATAGCTTTTTTCAGTACTGGGTCTGGTTACATTGAAAACATCTGCCTTTCGATTTTTTCACACCAGTCTGTGGCCCACTAACTACCCTGGAAACGGTGTCTCTATGTTTCTGAACCTTTTTCTTTTTCATGCCTTTCGGTCGAGAGGAAGAATCTTTTTCAGAAACAAACACATTTTTTGGTTTTGAAGAAATACCATTTGTAGTTAAAACTATATCCAAGTTACATTTTTAGTCAACAAAATTCAGTCCCATTAGTTTATTTTCTTTGAGTATTAAATCGAGTACGTTGAAAGCCATTTTAATCATGAGAATCACATAACAAACAAAATCCATTAATTATGATGAGCAAAACTTTGAATTTATTTTAATTTGGTTCCCTCTACCATTTTAAAATTAATTCGCCAGCAGCCTGGTAACTTGATAATTGCATGCCACGATAGGTGGACGTCTACTATCCATCATAAGACCAGATAGGCCAATTCTTTTTAATTTTACTATCTAGGTAACTAACCATACCAAGTAAAATTAAATAGTTGACATAGTTTCGGTGCAGTATATAATAGTAGTGACTCAGATGGAGAAGATACTATAATATACAGCTAAGTGTTAACCATCACCAATGCCAAATCAATCGCTTTGCAATGAACTCTTCAGATGGAGAAGTGATCCACACTAACAATTATCTAGAATTATCCCTAAAAGAGATTTGTACTGGCGATACTGCAATTTATCTGTTCGATAGGGAGGAAGGCATTACTGCCAACATACAGAGTTTAATTGCATCGCCTACAAACTGGTGATGGAGACCGCGGGATTTATCTATAAATAAATTTTCTCTCCCAATTAGATTTTTAAAACATTTTTAAGGGTTATAAAAATTCGTTTAATTAAAATAAATTTATTAGTTTCGAAAGTCACACAATCTGAAAAAATTAAATATCTTTCCGTGTACACGATTCTAAAGATTCTGGTTTATTAAACCATTTTTTCGTGTTTAAATACGTAACAAATAAAATTTAATAAATGCACAGTTTTTTCTTTAGCTTTTCAGCTAAGGTAGTGATTGAAGATATTTATTTATTTTATCTTTCACTTCATATTTTTTGAAAAATAATAATTTATTTTGATTAAATATTTTTTTATTTAATTAAGTCAAAATTCAAAATTAATTCATACGTCTTTTCAAGATATCCGATTTAAAAAAATCTTTAAACGTGATATTTTGTAAAAAAAAAATATCTAAAGTTTTTTTATTTAATTAAAATTCATTAATAAAAAAAACTTAATTTTATTTTTTATTACAAAATATTTTAACTAAAATCGAATATTCGAATTAATTAAATTAACAGGATAAATAAAATTAATATTTTTTATTCACGCAGTTAATATATAAAAAAAATAAATTAAATGCAAGATAAAATTATCCCGATCTTATGATCTATGAAATTCTAAAGACTTTCAGTATCCTGTTGAAGATAAACTTCTACTCTTCGAATTGCTACATAATTCTACTGGTTACTGGATAATTCCAAATCACGGAAACAGTTTGCTAAGAAACTGCTGCTATTTGTTGAAATCCGGCACTGCTGTGTTCCGAAACAATTTGCGCCACAGTTCGATTTTTGTTTGGAAACCGGCGCTGTGTTTTGCTCTCGCCACTGTGCTTGGCGCTACTGTGTTTGGAACTTACTACTGCTTTGCTGGTTTGTTGCACTATTTGAAACCACCTGATGCGCCTAGAATTTCGCTGCAACTGTTTGTGAAATCGGCGGCTTTTGGATTGTTTTGTAGCACTGAAACAGTGCTGGTTTGGTGCGTTGCTTGGAAAACACTGTGCGTTGCTTGGAAAATTGCTGTGTTGGGAATCACTGTTGAAACACACAGCAGCACTGTGTTG
>JAOTRH010153936.1:0-13160 GCA_034768845.1 Heliamphora exappendiculata | reverse complement strand
ATATATATATATATATACTAAAGAGAATCTCTACAACTAAGTAAAATAATCAAAAGTAGAAATCACTTTAGTGTATATATGAATCAAAGAGACAAAAGTAACTTATTATATATATGTATATATGTATATATAAATCTCTACAACCCAATATTATAATCAAAACTAATAACCTAATATAATAATATAACTTTAAGCCAACTTGTATATTATTATAAAAGAGACTTAATACAAAACATAATAAATTAAATAATAATAAAAATAATACAAAAATATGAAATTGAGTTTTAAAGTTTAAATTTATGAAATTAAATTAAAACTAATATAAAAATAGTTAAAAATGTACACCACGTTACAAAATGACATAGAAACCAAATTTTGACCCAACTACCTCAACAAAATAATGTTATAATTAAACTAGAACATAAAAATTTAGTGTAACACTTCAAATCATTACTTTAATTCAAAACTATAATTATCATACTAAAAAATATACATTAAATTAATTTTTAAATACAATTCTTGAACAATGTAATGTATATATACCATTAAATATGCAATATATCAATATTATATAAACTGTGAGACCCGGACCCGTCTCTTTTCGAGATCTTTATATATGCTGATGTGTTTCTTTCCATATATGCATCTCTGTGTTGCATGGATTATGTTTTCGTTGTAGAACAGCATGTTTTGTATAGGGGCTATCCGTGTTAAGCATGCGAGGGTTTGCTTTTGGTTGTCTTTTTAAGTTTTCTCTCCCAGTGGCGACCGCTCGAGCGATGGGGAGCTCGCTCGAGCGGGCTGGTGGCAGAGTGTTGGTATGAGATGTGACCGCTCGAACGGTGGGTGTGTGCTTGAGCGGGGTAGTGCCAGAGCATATCTCAGAGTGGGGTCCGCTCGAGCAGTGCTTGGGTGCTCAAGTGGTGGTGTGGCAAGGCCTATGTCGGCAAGGGGTCTGTTCGAGCGATGCTTGGGCGCTCGAGCGGTGGGGCCTTGGCGCGAATTTCTGTAGTAGGTTATGAATATCTTTTGAGGCCCAAAATATCTATTTTCAAGAAAATCTCTTTCTCTCTTCCTTTTTTCTACCTTCTCTCTAGCTTTCGGGTGGCCCGAGGCTTAGTTTTTCGCAATTGGACAGCAGATCCTTGTTGTCGGCGATGTGGGCTTCACATCCATCCGGACGAATTCTCATTCCGACGAGGTTGGATTTTGAGGCGTCGATCTTTAAGCTCCTTGAGGTAGGATTCTAGACCTACTGCTGTTAAAAAGGTGATATATGTAATAATATTTTCTTTCACCAGGTAGAAATGCATGAAATGCTGTTTACATGTTTAAACCTTGGTTTATGGGTAAAAGTGGATTTTACGCCTTTCTCAGTTTTATACATGATCCGGATGTGTTGAGATTCGTGGTTTTCAAAGGGAGATTTGAAAACAAGGTATTTTTATGAAAAACATGTTTGTGGAGATTTGGAGCTAACCCTTGAGGTTGAGTCTCAATTTTGTTACACTGTGTTGTTACATGCTTGTAGATCTCCATGATGGTGGATTGGATCCCTTT
Source organism: Heliamphora exappendiculata (assembly GCA_034768845.1). Taxonomy (NCBI): domain Eukaryota; kingdom Viridiplantae; phylum Streptophyta; class Magnoliopsida; order Ericales; family Sarraceniaceae; genus Heliamphora; species Heliamphora exappendiculata. The sequence continues at coordinate 11,600 of JAOTRH010153936.1, read as the reverse complement.
ATAATACATGCGATGTAAAACTGTTTTGTGGGCTTTTTAATGCTATCCATAGAAGTACCAGGACAATGGGTGTGTTTGTAATGAGTTGGGCTTCCATTGCTGCTCGGTGCAAGTTCGAAAACGTACGCAGAGTAGGTACACAGTTCCTTCGGGTTAGTTCCCGTAAATTGAGGGTGGGTGCTCAGCTCCCTCAGGCTCAGGTCCCGTAAATTGAGTGGTTGGGTGTTCAGCTCCCTCGGATGGTGTTCCCGTAAATTGAGTGGTTACATTGTCGTGACTCCGTATAGAGCCTGTCATTACCTAGCTGGCCTTAAGTAGTAACTAGGGTAATGGGCGTGAGTCTATAGTTGTTACCTTGTCAGTGTGTGGCAGAGTCAGTACATAGCATTTCATTTTTATTGTATTCTCCTCGGCTGTGTCACCCGAGTGGAGGAAAACTATTTTATCGTTTTATTTTCCTCGGTTGTGTGTTCCGAGTGGGAAAATATTATTTTGATTCCGGTTGTATGATTCGGGTGGACAAAGATCACGTTCTGATTACTGTGTTTTACTGCTTTCCCTTAACTGTGGCATGATATCTGTCAGGATGATATGCATAGTTTCAAGGATGAAAATGGTAGTTTTCAGATGGAAAACTTGTGATTTTTGAGATAAAAACCTTTTTTGGCTCATGTGGTTGAGCCTGTGTGTATAATTGCATAGCCTGCTTTACAGTTTTATTGTCTTTTCCTATTGGGCTTCGGCTCACGGTGTGAAATTTTGCTGTAAAAATATTTTCAGGTGACCACGTGGAGTTGACCTAGAGGCTTGTGGTGATGGAGAGCTTACTGTAGTTTTCCTGTTTTGTACATGTACTTATACATATAATGCCTATTTCAGAAGGCTGGTTTTTTACGCCTTTCGGCGATATATTTATTCATGTATGAGTTTGCATGATTTCTGTTTATGAGAGATAGACTTGGGGATCTTTATCCAAATGTTGTAATATTTTATAGTTGATGGTGTTCAAACTACAAAAATCTTATTTTCTCAAATGGGTGTTTTGGTGGGCTTTCGCGTGACCCTGGTGTTTGCGGCGTGACAACTTGGTATCAGAGCTCTGGATTCGAATACCTATGAGCCATGGGAAAGAGGGTACATCACCTGGTGAGGAAGTATGTGTGCTTGATTGCATGTGTTACAGCGTTTTCCTAACATAGCATGATAGCTTATGATGTATACGTGGGCATGGAGGTTGGACCTTAGGATTGATTAGTCTTGCCTTTGAGCATTTGGTTTGACAAACTTGGGAGCCAAGTTAACTTGGGAGCCAAGTTAGAGACGCGTTTCGCGGACGTGATTTCTAGCTAGGAATCTAAGTAGGTTGTTCAGATGGATAAGTTTTTCTTGTTGGTTCTCCTCGGTATGTGAGATATGTGATGACATGATCTAAGTGGCTATGTGTTAGCATGCTTATATATGATCTATCTCTTACGTTAGCAATAACATGTTGTAGGCCGAGGTCAAGGCCGTGGTCGTGGTTCTGGCCAAAGGGACGTTCCAGTCCCAGATGTTGGGGATGCTAATGCACCCCAAGGACCGGTTGGCAAGGGAGATTTATTGCGTGAGATGGTCTGCTCTATCCGACAACTGGCTAAGGCCACTAGGGGAAGGGAGAGTATACCTGAGCCGAGGGCGACGGTTGCGATGCGTGAGTTTCGCTGTCTGGACCCTCCTACCTTTTTCGGGGATCCCAACCCCATGGTTGCCACTGAGTGGCTGGAGCTGGTTACCAGGATTTTGGATTCACTTCAGATTGAGGAAGATGATTTGAGAGTTATATGTGTCGCCTTCCAGTTGAGAGGGAGTGCTCATATGTGGTGGAAGTTCACCAAAATCATAGTGGCAGGCAATTGGGAGGCATTGGTATTTCTGGAGAAATACTTTCCAGCGACTTTGAGGGATCACTACAGAGAGGATTTTCTATTTCTGACTCAGGGGACGATGACTGTGATTGAGTATGAGGCTGAGTTTACTAGCCTATCATGGTTTGCATAGGAGATTATGCCTACTGATGAGTTCTGCGCAAAGCGGTTCGAGAGGGGTTTGAGGCCCGCTATACATGACAGAGTGGCTGCATTCAGGTTGCAGGTTTTTACTGAGTTAGTGGAGACCGCCATGAAAATGGAGGATACCTTGAATGAGACACACAGAGACAGGGACAATCAGGGTCAGCAAGGAGGGGAACATGCACAATCCCAGGGACGCAGGGAGAACAAGCGTCAACAGACATCTGGTCCGCGCTCTCATCTGGTGGGGTCGTATTCGCCACAGTTTTCTGTATATATGCCCCCCATAGCTTTGGCGGGTAGGTCAGAGCAGAGAGTGTCTGTTTGTTTCAGATGCCAGCGGCCAGGGCATCGTACGGCAGACTATCGGAGTCCTACGCCTATTCAGTTGCAGCCGCAGGCTAAGGGGAGAGTACCAGTGGTATGTTATGAGTGTGGTCAGTCTGGGCACATCAGGAGGGATTGCCTTAGAGGAGGGAGCGTGTGGAGAACAACTAGAGCATCTGTTACTCCATCTGTTCAGGGACGTCAGCTATCTCGGTTTGCTAAAGGGGGGCTTCAGTACAGTCGGGCAGGTAGTCGACAGTCCAGGGCTATAGTGAACAGGCCAAAGCCTATGTTCTTGCAAATCCTAGTTCATCCATAGCACCGGTCGTGCTCGATGCTGTTGCTACCACTTCCATGATTAGAGGTACTCTTCTAGTCTATAGATCATGGGGCAGTGTTCTCATAGACACCGGAGCATCGCATTCGTTTATATCATCTGCTTTTGAATCTACTTTGGGGTTGGAAATGGACTGGTTGGGTGGTACTATGAGTGTAGAGACCCCAGTTAGTGGGAGTGTAAAGTTGAGTCTTGTCTGTAGATCCTGCGTATTGGAGGTCGCCGGTCGGCTCTTAGAGTTTAACCTTGTTATTCTAGACATGACCACGTTTGATGTCATCCTAGGGATGGATTGGATGACCACCTATCGTGCATTCATCGATTGCGATCGACGAAGGGTAACGATTTGTACACCGACGAGAGATTGTTTTTGCTTTGTGGGAGACCGGGATGAGGGTTTGAGGTCTATGCTGGGCGCTATGCGGAACCAGGGAAACTTGGGTTTCCTTTTTTCAACCCTTATGTTGGATGAGGAGGTTAGGGCTCGGGGAGAGTTACCTCCGGTGGTTTGTAACTACTCAGATGTCTTTTCTGAAGATCTGTTTGAGTTACCATCGAGCCGTGAGGTAGAGTTCTCTATTGATCTAGTTCCTGGAGCTGCTCCCATATCTATACCATCTTATCGTTTTGCACCCGCCGAGTTACGTGAACTCAAGGTACAGCTTCAGGAGTTGCTAGACAGGGGGTTTATACATCTGAGTACTTCACCGTGGAGAGCTCCTGCTCTTTTTGCAAAGAAGAAGGATGGATCCTTGCATTTGTGTATCGATTACCGGAAGATGAATCAGGTAACAGTGAAGAATAAGTATCCGATGCCGAGGATACATGATTTGTTTGATCAGTTGAAGGGGTCGAGCTGCTTCTCAAAGATTGACTTGAGATCAGGGTACCACCAGTTAAGGATTAGGGATGAGGACATAGCAAAGACCGCCTTCCGGACTCGCTATGGTCATTATGAGTTCCTGGTCATGCCGTTCGGTCTAACGAATGCACCAGCTACATTCATGAGTTTGATGAACCGAATCTTCCATCAGTATTTGGACAGTTTTGTAGTGGTATTCGTGGTTGATATTCTAATATATTCACCCACTAGGGAGGCACACAAGGATCACCTGCGGATCGTGCTACAGATTTTGAGAGAGCATCGCTTGTACACAAAGTTCGAGAAGTGTGAGTTCTAGATGTCCGAGGTGAGGTTTCTGGGACACGTTGTGTTATCAGGCGGGGTATCAGTGGATTCATGAAAGACAAATACTGTGACAGGTTGGGAGCGACCGAAGAATTTTTTTGAGATTCGCAGTTTTTTGGGCTTAACAGGGTACTATCGGCGGTTCGTGAAGAATTTCGCGAGACTTGCTGCACCGATGACGCGTCTGATGCGAAAGGGAGTTGAGTTTTCTTGGAGTGAGTCTTGTGAGTCAGCGTTCCAGGAGTTGAAGACGAGGTTGACTAGCGCGCCAGTGTTGATTATCCCAGAGCGAGGCTTGGGGTATACAGTATATTGTGACGCTTTACACGATGGTCTTGGGTGTGTTCTGATGCAGGAATAGAAGGTTGTAGCTTATGGTTCTCAGCAGCTGAAGACCCATGGGAAGAACTACCCTACACATGACCTGGAGTTGGCAGCCGTCGTCTTTGCCTTGAAGACATGGCGTCACTATCTTTATGGTGAGCATTTCGAGGTTTTTTCCGATCACAAAATCTTAAAATACTTGTTTTCGCAGAAGGACCTGAATTTGCATCAACGACGGTAGATGGAGTTATTGGAGGATAATGACTTTGACTTGCAGTACCATCCAGGGAAGGCCAATGTGGTGGCTGACGCTCTTAGTAGGAGATCTCATAGGTTGTTAGCTTCTGTAGCTATACGTGAGTGGGACATGCTTAGAGATGTTGGGGAGTTTGATTTGTGTCTTGGGGAGACAGTGACGGGCGCTACCTTGTTTTCAGTAGTTACTCAACCAGCAATGATAGCACGTGTGCTAGAGATCCAGCAGACGGACCAGGAAGCTCAAATGATACGGGACCGTGTCGCTAGTAGAGAGGATACATCAGGATGGGTTGTGGGATCAGATATGAGTCTGAGATTAGCAGGGAGGTTGTTTGTGACAGAGTTATGTCATGCGCACATACTACGTGAGTGTCATCATTCTCGCCTTGTTGTGTATCCAGAAGGCACGAAGATGTACCACGACTTACGTCATCAGTTTTATTGGACAGGAATGAAGAAGGATGTGTTTTAAGTTGTTTCTCGGTGCCTTACCTGTCAATAGGTATAGACGGATCACCAGAAGCTGGGCGAATTGTTACAGCCGTTACAGTGTCTGAATGGAAATAGGTGAACGTCACGATGGACTTTGTGTCAGGACTTCCTCGCTCACCTAGGGGACATGACGTCGTGTGGGTTGTGGTCGATAGGTTGACGAAATCTACACATCTTCTCCCCATCCGCGTGAAGGATCCAGTGGAGAGACTGAGTCAGTTGTATGTTAGAGAGATAGTACGGTTGCATGGAGTGCCAGTGTCTATAGTTTCTGACAGAGAGCCGCGCTTCACATCACACTTTTGGCAGAGTCTTCAGGAGGCTCTGGGTACAAACTTGACGTTCAGTACTTCTTTTCACCCCCATACGGACGGCTAGTCGGAGAGGACTATACAGATTTTGGAGGATATGCTGAGGGCTTGTGTTATAGACTTCAGAGGTTCTTGGGAGGACCATCTACCGTTAGCAGAGTTTGCATACAACAACAACTATCAGTTTTGTATTGAGATGGCTCCGTATGAGGCTTTGTATGGTAGACCGTGTAGATCACCAGTATGTTGGACAGATGTGGGAGAAACCACAGTCTTTGGACCCGACATGGTGCGAGAGACGACAGAGAAGATTACAGTGATACGTCAATACCTTTTGACGGCACAGAGTCGCCAGAAGAGTTATGCAGTTCAGAGGAGATGACATTTGGAGTTTGCTGTGGGAGATCACGTGTTTCTAAAGGTCTCGCCACGTAGAGGTTTGATGAGATTTGGTCGTAGCGGGAAGCTATCCCCGCGTTTCTTTGGACCTTTTGAGATCCTGGACAGAGTTAGAGAGGTTGCTTATCGTTTAGCTTTGCCACCTCAGTTAGCATCTGTGCATAACGTGTTTCACGTTTCGATGCTACGGAGGTACGAGCCTGATCCTTCCCATATGTTAGATTGGGCTGAGCTGTGGGTTGATGAGGATGCCACCTATGAGGAGCATCCAGTGAAAATTCTTGATACAAAGGAGCAAGTATTGCGGGGTAGAACAATTGCTTATGTCAAGGTTCTATGGCTTCATCACGGGGTTGAAAAAGTGACATGGGAGCTTGAGTCTGGGATGCGTGCTAGATACCCAGACCTGTTTACCTCATGACCTTGTTGTGAATTTTGAGGGCGAAATTCCTTAAGGGGGGAGAGTTGTGAGATCCGAACCCGTCTCATTTCGAGATCTTTATATATGTTGATGTGTTTCTTTCCATAAATGTATCTCTTTGTTGCATGGATTATGTTTCCGTTTTAGAATAACATGTTTTGTATAGGGGCTGTACGTGTTAAGCATGCAGGGGTTCGATTTTGGTTGTCTTTTTCAGTTTTCTCTCCCAGCGATGTCCGCTCGAGCGGTGGGGAGCTCGCTCAAGCGGGGTGGTAGCATAGTGTTGGTCCGAGGTGTGACCGCTCGAGCGGTGGGTGTGCGTTCGAACGGGGTAGTGCCAGAGCATTTCTCAGAGTGGGGTTCGCTCGAGCGGTGGTGTGGCAGGGCCTATGTTGGCAAGGGGTCCGCTCGAGCGGTGCTTGGGCGCTCGAGCAGTGGGGCCTGGGCACGAATTTCTGTAGAAGATTATAAATATCTTTTGAGGCTCAAAATATGTATTTTCAAGAAAATCTCCTTCTCTCTTCCTTTTCTCTACCTTCTCTCTAGCTTTCGAGTGGCCCGGGGATTAGTTTTTTGCGGTTGGACAGCAAATCTTTGTTGTCGGCAACATGGGCTTCACATCCATCCGGACGAATTCTCGTTCTGACGAGGTTGGATTTTGAAGCGTCGAGCTTTGAGCTCCTTGAGGTAAGATTCTAGACCTACTGCTGTTAAAAGGGTGATATATGTAATTATATTTGCTTTCACTGGGTAGAAATGTATGAAATGCTGTTTACATGTTTAAACCTTGGTTTATGGGTAAAAGTGGGTTTTACGCCTTTCTCGATTTTATACATGATCTGGATGTGTTGAGATCTGTGGTTTTCAAAGAGAGATTTTAAAATGAGGTGTTTTATGATAAACATGTTTGTGGAGGTTTGGAGCTAACCCTTGGGGTTGAGTCTCAATTTTGTTACACTGTGTTGTTACATGCTTGTAGATCTTGATGATGATGGATTGGATCCCTTTTACATAGACGAGATGAAAAACTATTTTGTGGGCTTTTAAATGCTATCCATAGATGTACCGGGACAATGGGTGTGTTTGTGATGAGTTAGACTTCTATTGGTCCTCGGTGCAAGTCCAGAAACGTGCGCAGAGTAGGTACTCAATTCCTTCGGGTTAGTTCCCGTAAATTGAGGGTGGGTGCTCAGCTCCCTCGGATGGTGTTCCCGTAAATTGAGTGGTTACATTGTCGTGACTCCGTATAGAGCTTGTCATTACCTAGCGGGCCTTAAGTGGTAACTAGAGTAATGGGTAAGAGTCTATAGTTGTTACCTTGTTGGTGTGTGGCAGAGTCGGTACATAGGATCTCATTTTTATTGTGTTCTCCTCGGCTATGTGACCCAAGTGGAGGAAAACTATTTTATCATTTTATTTTCCTCGATTGTGTGTTTCGAGTGGGAAAATATTATTTTGATTCCGGTTGTATGATCCGGGTGAACAAAGATCATGTTCTGATTACTGTGTTTTACTGCTTTCTCTTAACTGTGGCATGATATCTGTCACGATATGCATAGTTTCAATGATGAAAATGGTAGTTTTCTGATGGAAAATTTTTGATTTTTGAGATAAAAACCTTTTTTGGCTCCTGTGGTTGAGCCCGTGTGTGTATAATTGCATAGCCTGCTTTACAGCTTTATTGTCTTTTTCTATTGGGTTTCGGCTCACGGTGTGAAATTTTGCTGTAAAAACATTTTCAGGTGACCACGTAGAGTTGACCTAGAGGCTTGTGGTGATGGAGAGCTTGCTGTAGTTTTCCTGTTTTGTACATGTACTTATACATGTAATGCATGTTTCAAAAGGCTGGTTTTGTACACCTTTTGGCGATATATTAATTCATGTATGAGTTTGCATGATTTCAGTTTATGAGATATAGACTTGGGGATCTTTATCCAAATGTTGTAATATTTTATAGTTGATGGTGTTCCAACTGCAGAAATCTTATTTTCTCAAATGGGTGTTTTGGTGAGCTTTCGCGTGACCCTGTTGTTTGGGGCGTGACATAGACAAAATTCAAATTTGGGAGCCTAAACCCCACTTGAGTATGGAGCACTCAACCTCATTTTTGTTTAATTGCCTTGCCATACATGCACCAGTTTTTAGTAGCCATAGCCTTCATAGGCCTTACATACTCAACATGAAGCCTCTTTTAGCAACGAAATTTATTTTAAAAGAAACTAAACACCCCCCTCCCATTTTCGTCCATCCCTCTCTCTCCCTCTTTGTGCTTGTATTTTGTTTCTCTAAGTGTCCAAAGTAAGTTTTAGAGAGAGAAAATAAGAAAAAGTTGGTGTTGTTCAAGTGTTCTTCAAGATTCTTGAATTCTTCTTCAAGGTGCTCTCAAATCCATCATCCACCAAGCTATACCAAGGTGGAAACATCTTTATGCATTTATTTTTCATTTGTAAGTCCCCACTTATCTTCTAATCTCACCAAAACACAAGATTCATGCTCAAACTCATGAGATGTGGTTTTGAGATTTGTTTTTGGTTCTTTCTCTCCCTCCTCACCATCCACCACCTTCTTTTTCTTTTTATCTATGTACATAGTATATAGCTTATGTATAAATCATATATATGAGAGATATAACAATGCATGCAAGGGATATGGGCCAAGAGCCAAGAAAAAAACTCGTCTTTTTACTTTTTAAATATGTCCGAAAAGGATTTTTGTTAAAAATATGATTTTTTCCATTTTTGAGTGATCTAGACTTATCAAAAAAATTTGACATGTGTACTGTAATTTCATGAATCTATTATTTGCATGCACAAATTTTCTTGAGATCCAAATCGTTTTCCTTATTTTTCTAAAAATAAATAAGTAATCGGGTTAAAATAGCTATTTGAACGGACCATTTTGAATCCCTGCCATTTACTATAGAAGTAAGATCTTAGTATGATTTTTATGTAGTTGGATAGATAAATATCTTATCTTTCTAACTCTAGTGGAATCAATCCGTTTGCATGTGTATAGAGAAAATGGCAACGATTCTCCCAAAGTGTATCGAATCTGAACGCTGTTTGGTAGAATATTTATAATAAATTCAAAAAAATAAAACAAATACAAGGTCAAGTCCTAAAGCTTCTAAACACATAGATCTACCACTGTAAAAATATTGAAAAGGAATATTTAAGCCTAAGTCCTCATTTCTATTTTTGAAGCCACTGAGTTTTTGCGCCACTATTCTGGAATGTTTCCCTACACTGTTACATAAATTTGTTTTGTCAAAATCGAGACTTTAGAGGCAAAATTTGAAAAAGTATAAAACATAAAAAGTGTGAAGAACATCTCAAATAGGGTTCCTACCAAATCTCAGATTTTAATTCCGAGTCTCAGTATTTTAAAAATCCTAAAATCGGTAGCTAAAATCTAAAAATCCTGATTGTGGTTAAATGTGATTTAGTGATAATGCCATTGCTTTGGGTTTCCTATGTTGTGTTATACATGGTTAAATAATTAGAATGTGTAATATTGCCTTCATATATTCACATGATTTTAGTGGTTGAATTATTTACATGCTCTTAGTTCTAGACAAACCCAAGAGGGGTGGTGAATTGGATTTTAAAAAATAAATAACAATTTTAAAACTTTTTTGAAAATCTTTTAATATTGTAATCAGTTAAAGCAGAATAATCAAATATTCAAGCAATTGAAATATTGAAAAGGTTAGGGATAGATAGATAAAACCAGACACTAGGGATTTTATAGTGGTTTGGCTTCTTCCAAGCCTACGTCCACTCTTCAAGTTCTCCCTTGAGTATTTTCATTATATAGAATGCTTCACGGGTGCATTCCAAGTCTTTGTAACTTCAAGACTTCGCTTGAACTATCCGAATGTTTACGGATACATTCAAAATTCTAACACAGCTTCAAGAAGATCTTATGAAAATAAGCTCCTATTTTCTTCTAATCTCTTTTGAACTTTTCTTTGATTAGATTTACTCACTCACTCAAAGAATAAATGGTGACTCACCCTTGAATACAATAAATGAAGAGTATTAATGAAGAACACTCACTCTCTTTACAGAAATAATTTACAATAAATAAAAAAGTAAAGAGAGATGAGGAACATGAGCTGGAGATTTAGCAATAAATGAGGGCTTGAGAATTCTTAGTTTGATTTAAGCAATAAAATAGTAAATGTATGTCTCCAATTTGAGTAAATGCTGAGAAGTTACTCCTTACATAAGCTCTTGTGCATTCCTAACCGTTGGAGGTAGGTGGGATCAATAAATACCAAAAATCCAACCGTTGAGGTCTGCCGCGAATTTAAATTTTTGTCGCCGGTGTCGACATAGAGACTTTTGATGTCGACACAAATTATCTGGGCAGAATCTCTTAAGTGGTTTGGTCGACAAAGATTTGCTGAGGGGTCGACACAATTTCTATACTCTACATTACCAACATCATGGTGTCACACATTTGAATCTGGTGTCAACTCATTTGAAACTTCAGCATCCGAAGGAGGCACTTTGTGTCGACCCATGTCTTCTTTGGTGTCGATACTAAATTCTGCACGAAGTCTCAGTATATTTGTGTCGACACTTGAGGTCTCTGGTTCAACACCACAAATTCTTTAGGTAGGCACAGGAATTTTGTGTCGACTCATCTTCAATTAGTGTCGACACCTCAAATGCTGTAGGTAGCCTCGTTTCTTTTGTCTCGACATGATTTTCATTTGTGTCAACCTAAAATTTCATATACCAAAAGTGAGAAACACTTTTGTGTCGACAAAAAACTTATTTGTCTCAACTCATTTTGAGTCCTGAGAGCTATGGCTCTTTTGTGTTAACACAAAACTTGTTTGTGTTGATACTAACTTTGATACCTGAAAAATAATTTTATGAAACTTTTAGGGTGTCAAACATTTGTTCAAAGGTGTTGGCACACTTGATATGCTTCAAGTATACTTTGTCTTAAAAATGTTTGACTTATTTTTCAATTGAGTTTAACATAAAATATTCTCACGCAAGAATACTTAAGTGTTTTAATCCTTTTGAGAGATAAGTCATTTTTTTTGGCTAAGGTGTCAAATCAATTGTTCAAAATATGTTAATACTTTCATTTTAAAAATATAAAGATATTATTCTTTTAGAACCATTTATTCTTAGAAAATGAATTATGAAAATCATCAAAATCAAAATAAAAAGTCCTTGAGCTAACAATATCCTCTTTTTTATGATTACAATCGTATTAGCATTTTCTAGAAAATAATTAAAAATATTTTTCAATCAAGGGTTCTCCCCTTATCAATATGTCTTAGACAAGATATGCTTTCATAAAGTTAGGCATACATTCAATATGATAGCACACATTTTTAATATGATTTGCAACAAAAGATCAAGAATCATTCTGAATTTATCTTAAAAATTCAAACACATATCAGAAACATATATAAGTATTCATTGCCAAACCATTCAACAACATTCATAGGTATATGAGCAAATCACAT
>JAOTRH010153925.1:0-13162 GCA_034768845.1 Heliamphora exappendiculata | reverse complement strand
CATCGTCCATTCCTTTTCATATATAAGAAAGGAAACAATCATTTGAACTTATTGCTACCTTTGGGAAGACTCAGAACAACGTATTCTCACTAATCTAGGCTACCCCTACCTTTCGAGCATTTTCGTCATGTGGTAAGTGTAACTTAGCTTGTCTTCTCTGGTTGTTTATTTACTTTTATAATTCTGGCTTTCATAGATCCACCTTTCTCGAAGTCTTCCCGACTATATTTTTTTAATCGCCTGTCTTTCTTTTTTCATCACTACCATTGACCTCCTTCCCTCGGGATATTTATCTTTAATACTCCTTTCTTTGAAAAGGCTTGTTGGAAAACCTTTGATTTTGTTCGGTTCATCCTCCCAATCATAAAAATGGGAACAGAGGATTTTCCTCGAACGGTTGAGTCCGATTCCGAGAGGACCCTTTCTCTCTCTTCCTCCCTAAAAGGTGGAGGGGAGAGTTCTAGTCTTAGGTCTAAGCAGACAGAGGAAACTTCAAGAGGTTTTGCGACTAAGATAATTGCTTCTACCATTCGCCTTTCTGATCTTGACCGTAAACGCAAAGATTACCTCATCCCAAGTACTGTTCGTCTTGGGATTCCTTTTAAGCATGAGAAAACTTTCTCCTTCTCGACTAGGGAGGTGTGCTTATACGAGCACTCCTTCTCGACTGGTCTTCAATTGCCCTTTCCTCGGGTAGTGACAGAACTTTTGTCCTTTTTTGGCCTATCCCTCAATCAGCTACTACCGAATGCTTGGCACATCCTGCTCAGATGCATTATCCTATCGTAGTAATCAAGCTAAGGGCAATACCACCTGACAGTTAAGGAATTCCTTTACTGTTACCGACTTAAGGAGAAACAACCTGGGTGGTACTTCTTTCAGTCTCGGTCTGAAGATCGAGCGCTCATCCAGAGATGCCCCACTTCTAATAAGCATTGAAAGAATAAGTTTTTCTTTGTCTTAGGGGAAGGATGGGAATTCCAGAGCTAAGAGAAGATTGGACCATACATTCCTCGGATTCAAAGGGTATGAGGGGACCCTCAGTCGGGAAGCATTACTCCTGAACCGCCTCTTGATCTGGCGGCTAGGGATCGAGTGGAAACATCTAAGGTTTTCGAATAGGTTTTTCAGTTGGGTCTTTTCCCTATTCATGAGATCCACCTTTCTGTTGGGTCTTTTCACTACTTATGAGATCCACTGTCCCTGTTATTCTCTTAATTTTTTAATTTAATCTTACTCAACTACATTTTGATACTTTGTTCCTTGCTTTTGTCCTCAGCTCAAATGTGTCAAAAAAAGGTAGATAAGGCCTTGATGGCCAAGATTCGTGCTTGAGCCACCATCAAATTTGAGGCTCCAGCTCCAAAAAAATCTTAATTTTTGGTAAAGGGGAAAGGAGTACTTGCTCTGTCGCTGCAAGACTCACATGTTCCCTCCGAGAAGACAATGGTCGACCTGGAGGCTCCTGCCATGGATGTCGATCACGTGGCTCATTTTAAGGAATTACCTATGCAATCCGTCTCTATTCCTACTATGATCGTGTCATCTCTCCCCTCTTCTTTAATATTCTGAGCAACTTCGAGGCTACTCGATCGAAGATGTAACAATTTATTGGAGATGAAGTTGATGCGCTCTCTTCTACTACCACTAACTAGATTGCCCGAGAGCTTCTTCGTGATCATACTCGGGTTGGTACTCCTCCCTCTTTCTCCTTCTCTAATTTTTCTCTTAATGTATATTTTGCCATTTTTATCTGTTGCTCTATCTCTCTCTTTGGCAGGTGTGCGTCCGTTCGATCGGTTTATCTCAGCAGTTCTATTAATAGGAGATGTATATCCGCTCTGGGATCGCTCTGACGACTTCTCTACAGGAGGAGTGTTCCAGGCTATCTGAGGACCTTGACTGGCTCAAGACTGAGTAATCTGAGAAAGATGAAAAGCTGAAGTGGGTTGAGGAGAACTTATCAATATTTGAGAAGAAGATAGCTGATCTAGAGGCTCAAGTTGTTGCCACAAAGAGGCTGGAGGGGGTGAGCAGAGCCTGAGTGCTGATCTAGAGGCTCAAGTTGCTCCCACTTATTACTTGTTTGAACAATCCTGATCTAAGGGGCTAGGGTCAACCAAGTCGTCAGGTAACTCGCCCAAAAGGAGCTGAGGCCTTGGTCGGGCTTTGAGCAACCTTGACATACTAGGGCCGATCAAGTCATCTAGCAACTCGACCAAAAGAGCTAAGGCTTTAGTCGGGCTCTGAGTAACCCTGACCTACTAGGGCCGACTGAGTCTCCAAGCAACTAGACCAAAAAACCTAAGGCCTTGGTCAGGCACTAAGCAACCTTGACCTACTAGGGCCGACCGAGTCATCAAGCAACTCGACCAAAAGAGCTAACATAGGTTGGAAAAAATTTGTTCGATTATGTTGAAGAAATCTCTAGAAGTTAAGCCTTTTATTAGTAATTGATCTAGGTACATCACCGATAGTACTTTCTCAGGTGCTTTGCATTCCAAGGGTGTGGTAGCACTTTGCTAGCTAGATCTTTAATTTGGTAGAGCACTACATTGACCCTTCGTTCTACATGGTATGGTCCCTCGCAACTCAGTCCCAGCTTTCCTTGTTGGGGGTCCCTGGTGGATTAAGTCACTTTTTTCAAGATGAGATCTCCCTTGGCAAATTCTCTTCCCCTAACCTTCTTATTGTAATGCCTCTTCATCATCTGCTGGTACACTACCACTTGAATTGCTGCTTACTCATGTACTTCCTTGAGGGTATCGAGATTAACTCAGAGGCCCTCTTTATTGTCTTTCTCTTCGAATTGGCTTACTCGCAGGCTTGATAATTCGATTTCGACTGCTATGACTACTTCGGTCCCGAAGGCCAGCAAGAATGGTATTTCTCTTGTGGCAGTTCACGTAGTTGTTTGGTAAGCCGATAGAATACCCGGTAGTTCTTCTGCCTAGAGCCCTTTGGTATTCTCAAGTTTAGTCTTGATCATCTTGACAACCATTCGGTTGTCACCTCAACCTGTTCGTTAGCTTGAGTGGTGAAATGTGCCCTAATGCCTAGCTATTCACAAAGTTCTTTGTACTTCTTGTTGTCAAACTGTCTCCTATTGTTGCTCACTATGACCCTCGGTATTCCGAATATGCAATTATTAACTTTAAAATAAAGCTGACCATGTTTGCCTATGTTATTTTGGCCATTGGTTCAGCTTCCACCCACTTGGTGAAGTAGTCAATAGCTACTATGGCGAACTTAGTTTATCCTTTCCCGAGTGGGAATGGTCCAACCAGGTCGATTCCCTAATGAGCGAATAGCTAAGGAAAGGTGATTAATGTCATCTCTTTAGATGGCTATCTCGGCACATTTGCAAATCTTTGGCACTTATCACACTTCTTTACCAAACCCAAGGCATCCCGTGTCATGGCCGACCAGTAGTATCCTGCACGCAAAGCGTTGTGCGCTAGGGCTCATCCCCCAACATGAGTGCGGCATGTACCTTCATGGATCTCTCTCATGACATAGTCTGCTTCCTCTTCTGTTAGCCATCTGAGGTACGGTAGGGACAAGCTCCGTTTGTAAAGCTGACCATCTATTATTGTATACAGTAGGGACAAGCTCCGTTTGTAAAGCTGACCATCTATTATTGTATACTTGCTGGCCATACGCTTTAGTCTTCTGGCCTTGATTTGGTAAGTAGGGCATATTCTTTCCTTGAGGGAGGCCATGATCGGTTCAACCCAAGTTACTCGTACTTGGGTTTCTCATATCTCGATGGTATCAAGCTCCTTCCATTCTAATCCTGGTTTTGGAATCAGAGAGGGATTGTGACGACCCGACTTTTCGTTAAAAAAAGACTAAATATATATAATAAAATAAAAAATGAATAAATAAATAAATAACTAAATATTGATATAGTAATAATAACAAAGAAATTAATGTAATAATAATATGCATATTTATGTGCTTTCAAAAATAAATAAATAAAATAAAATTCGATTTGTTCTCATATGTTCGGTTCACCTAAGTTTTTCGTTCCGTCCTTTTCCATGGATCTTGAGATAAGCCCATTTATCCTAAGACCCTAGTTAGGCCAACCATTCCATTTTTAAAATTCAATTTGAGCCATAAAACCCAATTCTTGAGAATAAGCCCAATAACTCAATAAAAAGCCCTTTTGCCAACCCAATCTCTTCTTTGAGCAAAACAAAGTCTAAAATATATTTAAATTACTAAAACTAAAATTTTATAAATCTAATTTAATTTAAAATAATAGGTTTACATAACTTAGTTTAATTAATTAAAAATCATGTACACTAAATTTGAATTAGAAAGCTTATTTTAGAAATTCTTATCAAAATACTTATTTTGACACATGTATTTTATGTATATGTATTTAAATATTTCAATAATATGTCTAAACTATAAAAATAATGTGTCAATCATAAAACTATTAATTTAATACATTCCCATGGAAAAAGTGACCATTTTTATACATTTAAATCAATTTTAAGCATTTTCTTCATAATATAGTATAATTACACCCCATGAACTATTTTTACACTATTATACATGCAAAATTAAGGAAAATCATTACCCACACATGCATGGCTAGATTTCCCGTCCCTTTCCCCAACTTTGTGTGCAAGAATTACCTTGTAAGAACATGCATGGAAGATTATGCCACTTGTTCCAACCTCTTCCAACTTAGCCAACAATTGTATCTTTTAAATCTCGCCCTTGGCTGAACCAAAAAGAGAAAATAGAGAGAGAAAGTGTGAGAAAGAGAAGGAAAAAAAGAAGAAGAGAAGAAAAAAGAAGAAGGAGGTTGTATCCATCAAAGTTAAGTCCTACACTTCTTTAACCTAGTATCAATACCTTAAGGTAAGAAAACTCTCCTAAACCTCTCCAATACAACTCAAATCTTGTCTCTCCCCTCCCCCCCTTTCTTGAATATTAAAAATCAAATAAAGAAAAAAAATTAAGTTAAATAAGCTAGAAGTTAGGTTTGATGTTGATTTTGAGTGATTTTGGTGTTTGATGCTTTGCATGCATGTAATTCATTTTAATTTATGCATCCTTGGTAATTTTAATATTTTAGAATTTAAATATTTTAAAATAAAAATAATTCATGCAAACAAAATTAAAGATCTAAGCCATGCATAAAGCTAGAATAAGTTAGGAGTGCTTAGATTTGGTCCTTTATTTTTTATTGATTGCTAAACCCTATTTTGAAAAATCATATAAAATTTAGTTTGAACTCATTTGCTTGCATAAAGCTCGAGTTATAAATTTTCTACCAAAACATGTCAAATTTGGACCAACCCCAATTTTGAGTTTTTTTTATATGAAATTGGTTTGAACTCATTTACATGCATAAAACTCGAGTTACGAATTTTTCACCAAAACATGTCAAATCAGAACCAGCCCCTTCATAGAGGCAAAAAGCCTATTTTTAGAGTCTCAAATCAAAATGGTTTCTTCATGAAAATTGTAGACAACCTATTTATCTATCTATCCACAACAAATAAGCCTTTTTTATTAAGTTTTGATAGGTCAAAAGCTCTCTACATGTGAAACTCTAACATGTTTTTTTTTTGGCATTTTTCGACGCGCGTTTAGTATTTTCGTTACAGTATGTTTATATGCTTTTTGATGCATGATCGGGCTTAGATATGCATGCGGGGTTGGTTCCAGGGGCCATTGCGTGTTGCGGTGCAAATTCAGAAAAAATATATATTTTTTTGTGGCCTATAAATATCTGGCGTTAGATATTTTTAAAAAATATTTTTAAAATTTCTCAGCTAAGTTTTTTCTTTTTTTCTTTGCCTTCTCTCTAACTTTTTGGGGACCCATGGCTCAATTTTCGACGATCTAACTGCTGATTCTTGCTATTAGTATCGTGGTCTATACATCAATTCTGATGAATTTTCATTTCGGCAAAGTTCAGTTTTGCACGTGGATCGAAACGTCGAATTTTTAACTCAACGAGATAGAATCCTAGACTCTCATGTCTTATAAGGGTGCTACGTATAATCATGTGTGTTTCTATCGGTTAAAAATGTATGAAAAATCATTTTATGTTTAAACGGGGTTTTAGTTTAAAAACCTATTCTTCGTCGAATTCGGTGGATGGAATCGGGTGTCGAGTGTTTCTTTCAGAGTTTTGGTGTTAGGCTTGGGCGTGTGTAAGTCCGAGGGTGTTGGATGGGAATTTGGAGGCTTTGATTCGAGATTTAGAGGGCTGAAACAGTGGTTTGAAAACTATTTCTGCTGTGGGTCAATCGACTGAACTGGGTTGTTCCGTCGACTGAATTGCTGGGTGAGGGGTTCAGTTCAGTCGACTGGACTTGAAGGGTCAGTCGACTGAATTGGTTCTGTATTGGTTTTCATGGTTTCTAGTGTGTTTTCAGTTGACTGGGTGAGAGGGGTCAGCCGACTGAAGTCCTGGGCTATTGTTTTGTTGGCTGGTGGTTGGGTCCATGGTTTTCAATTGATTTCTAACGGTATTCAAGGGATTGATATATGGGATTAGTCGACTAAAATATGGTTGGATTCTTTTTGGGGCTCTATTGGTTGTGTTGCGGCTTCGGGGGTCGTGTTGTGGCCTTAGGTGTTTGTTTAGATTCCGTCCTTGGGGGTAACGTGCGTGGTTAGATACGAGTGTTGGTGCACGGTTAAGTGCGTGGTGTTTATTCTTTGTTAGGTGTGGGGCGTGTTTGGGCCCGTGGTTCTTTTTAGAGAAAATGTGATGTTTTATGACCTCATGGTTTGAGGGGTTTAGTGTTAGCCTTCGGGTTAGGCTTGGTTCTATAGGTTGTTGGTTGTCCATGTGAGTGGATGTCGGGTTATGTGGCGGGTGGCATCATGGTGTGAAGTTATACTTAGCTAGGTGCATTTATAACTCTACTTTATTTATGTCTGGATTACGTAGGTGAGTTGTATGGCTTTTGATGTCGTACGTGTAAGCACGTGACATGATTATGTGAAACGTAATGTTTGTACGTGGCTTTATGCATTTAAACCCTGGTTTAGTAATGCATATGTTGATTTGGTGTTATCCCGTAATATTCAATGTTATCCTGTTGATTCAGTGTTATCCCGTAGTATTCAGTGTTATCCTGTGGTGTACGATTTTACCCTGTGGTGTGCGATTTTACCCCGTGGTCTACGATTTTACCCTGTAGTATGCGATTTTATCCCGGGAATGTGTGTTTGAGTACGGATCTTTATTTCAGTGTTAAGACTATTATTGTGGCATGTGAGGGCCGGTTGTATGGCTCATGGATTACATGTGATGCATTGTGGGATGGATAGAACCAATTTTAAACAGTTTTTACGACCCGTGTGTCTGTCCTAACATAAAAATCGTTTCAAACCATTTTCAAGGCTCTTGTGAGTCAACAATGGTTCTTAACCTCACTTTTTTATTTGCTTATAAAAATTGTTTTAAATGTTTGAAAGAGAGTCAAAAATTGCATCTCATTTTTTGAGCATATTTAGCTTATACTTCATGTGTTGTCTAGTTTCTGCTGAGCTTTGGCTCACGGCGTGGGATTTGAAATATTTTTCAGGTACCAGTCACGCAGACTGACTCAGGGTTGCTGGAGAAGTAGAAGATCTGTAGTCTTCCTTTTTGTTCTTTCTGTATCATGTATGTTTACATGTTTATCCGATGTTGAACCGTGTAATGTAAGCCTTTTGGGGATTATATACAATACATGTATGTTTTCTATTGAGAGTGTATTCTCGGGTTAGGTATTATATTTGGTTGCTTGTGGGTGTTTCACATGACCCAGAGTTTGGGGCGTGACAGAATGGTATTAGAGCTCTGGATTCGAATACCTAAGAGCCGTGAGAAGAGGTTACATCACCGTGTGAGGTTGATTGCGTGTGCTTGATTACAAGTGTTTAGATGCTTTGATAACATGAACGTGTTGGCATGTTAAGCATGAGAATGTTGTGTATATGTAAGCATGGGGGTTAAACTATGAGATTGATTTGTCCTGCCTTTGGGCGTTTGGATTAACAAACTTGGAATCCAAGTTAGAAATGCATTTAGTTAACGTGATTTCTAGTTAGAAATCTGAGTAGGTTATCTAGATTAACACGTCATTCTTGTCGATTCTCCTCGGTATGTGGGGTTTATTAAGCATGAACCTACGTGGTAACATGTTATCATGCTTATATGGTTTGTGCTTATATGTTGCGTCTTACGTTCTGTCTTTTTTTTCATATAGATGCGATGTTTGCGAGAAGAGAACGAGACCGTAGTCGAGGCCGTGGCCATGGTGGCCAAGGGGAAGTGCCGATCCCTAATGCTGGGGATGCAATTGCTCCCCAGAGACCGATGAACGCGACTGAGTTGCTGCGTGTGTTGGTTTGTTCTATCCAGCAACTGGTTGAGGCAGCTAGATGTGAGACCGTTAGAGAGGGAGTTCCTGAGGCGAGGGCTACAATGGCAATGCGGGAGTTTAGGCGCATGGATCCACCTACCTTTACTGGAGACCCTGATCATATAGTGGCGACAGAGTGGTTGGAGCTGGTGATCCGGATCCTTGACACGCTGCAGATAGCTAAAGACGAATTGTGAGTTTCTTTTGCCACCTTTCAGTTGAGAGGTAATGCTCACGCGTAGTGGAAATATGCCAGGAACACTGTAGGGGTCACATGGGCAGCCTTTATAGGGGTTTTTCTGGAGAAATACTTCCCGGCTTCGAAGAGAGATTTGTACAGGGATGATTTTTATACTCTTACCTAGGGGGCCATGGATGTTATGCAGTATAAGGCCAGGTTTACGAGCTTCTCCCAGTTTGCACTGGAGTTGGTGAGCACATATGAGCTGTATTTAATAAGGTTTGAGCAGGGCTTGAGGTCGGTGATCAGGGAGCATGTGGTTGGAATAGGACTTCGTGTGTTCACAATGCTAGTGGAGGCAGCAACAAGGGTGAAGAACACTATGACTGAGATTCGGGCTTCTAGGGAGGCCAGGACACTGTAGGGTGGGACAGAGGCACAGATAGGTGGGCATTCCAACAAGAGGCAGAGGTCCTCTGGTCCTAGCTTTCACCTATTTGGACCACATCAGTTTTCAGTACCAGCACCATCGGTGGCCTCATCGGAGAGGCTAGAGCAGAGGGAGGCTAGATGTTATCGGTGTGGACAGACGGGGCATCGTGTTCCAGATTACCTACAGCTGAGGCAGTATCGAGATCCACAATTGAGGCAGTCTCAGAGTTTCGTACCGAATTAGTTGGAGGGGAGGAAACTGTCAATTTGCTATAGATGTGGTCAGACTGGACATATCCGCAGAACTTGTCCCTAGAGAGAGAGTACTGTAAGTACAGTGGGCACACCAGAGGGTTCATTTGTGCAGGATCGACATAGCCTCCTACAGTTCAAACTTCCTGGATTATAGGTGGGAGTACTTCAATATAGTCGGTACGACAGCCTACAGTGCCGGGATATGACGAACAGGCCAAAGCGATATTGGGCCGAGCGTATGCACTTACAGCTCCTAGTTCATCCAAAGCACCGATCATGCCTAATGATACAGATGTTTCTCCAGTGCACATAGGTACTTTCTCAGTATGCAGGTTATGGGTCAATTTCTTCCTTGCATCTGTTTGGGAGTTAGCGACGGATTCCAGGAGTGGTGTGCTGTGGTGAGGCAGTGGTTGGTGAGAATGTGAGATTGGGGTAAGTTGTAGATCCTGTGTCTTTGAGATAGTTAGTCATTGTTTAGGACGCCTAACCTTGTGTGACTATATCCTAGGAATGGTTTGGCTGACCATTTCTTATGCTTGTGTCAATTGCGATCGATGGTTTTTTTTTTTTTGACCTTGTGTTGAATTTTGGGGGTAAAATTCCTTTAAGGGGGTAGAGTTGTGAAACCCTGACCCGTTTTCTTTTTTTGATATTTTTCGACGTGCGTTTAGTGTTTTTGTTGCAGCATGTTTATATGATTCATGATCGGGCTTAAATATGCATGCGGGGTTGGTTCCCAAGGCCGTTGGGTATTGCAGTGCTAATTTAAAAAAAAAGATATTTTCGTGGCCTATAAATATCTGGTATTAAATATTTTCAAAAGATATTTTCAAAATTTCTTAGCTAAGTTTTTTTATTTTTCTCTCTGCCTTCTCTCTAACTTTTCGGGGGCCTGGGACTCAATTTTCGATGATCCAACTGCTGATCCTTGCTATTGGCAACGTGGTTTACGCAACCATCCAGATGAAATTTCATTTCGATGAAGTTTAATATTGCACATGGATCGATGCGTCAAATTTTTAACTCAACGAGATAGGATCCTAGTCTCTCATGTCTTATAAGGGTGCTACGTGTAATTGTGTGTATTTCTATCGGTTAAAAAAGCATGAAAAACCATTTATTATTCAAACGGGGTTTTGGTTTAAAAACCTGTTCTTCGTCAATTTCGGTGGATGGAATCGGGTGTCGAGTGTTTCTGTTAGGGTTCTGGTGTTAGGCTTGGGTGTGTGTATGTTCGAGCTTGTTGGATGAAAATTTGAAGGCTTTAATTCGAGGTTTAAAGGGCTGAAACAATGGTTCAAAAACTGTTTCCGCCGTGGGTCAGTTGACAGAACTGGGTTGTTCAGTCGACAGAACTGGGTTGTTCAGTCAACTGAACTGTTGGGTGAGGGGTTCAGTCAACTAGACTTGAAGGGTCAGTTGACTGAATTGGTTCTGTTTTGGTTTTCATGGTTTCTAGTGTGTTTTCAGTCGATTAGGTGAGTGGGGTTAGTCGACTGAAGTCCTGGGCAATTGTTTTTTTGGTTGGTGGTTTGGTCCTTAGTTTTCAATTGGTTTCTAACGGTATTCAGGTGATTGATATATGGGATTAGTTGATTGAAATACTGTTGGATTCTTTTTGGGGCTCTGTTGGTTGTGTTGTGGCATTGGGGGTCGTTTCGTTACCTCGGGTGTTTGTTTAGATGCCGTCCTCGGGGGTGACGTGCATGATTCTTGTGAGTCAACAATGGTTGTGTGTCATGACATAAAAATCGTTTCAAACCATTTTCAAGGCTCTTGTGAGTCGATAATGGTTCTTATCTTTACTTTCCCGTTTGCTTGTAAAAATTGTTTTAAAGGCTTGAAAGAGAGTCAAAAATTGTACCTCGTTTTTCTAGCATGTTTAGCTTATACTTCACTTGTTGTCTAGTTTATGCTGAGCTTTGGCTCACAGTGTAGGATTTAAAATATTTTTTAAGTACCGGCCGCGCAGGCTGAATCGGGGTTGCTGGAGAGGCAGAAGATCTATAGTCTTTCTTTTTGTTCTTCTTGTATCATGTTTGTTTACATGTTTATCTGGTGTTGAAACCGTGTAATGTAAGCCTTTTGGCGATTATATACAATGCATGTATGTTTTATATTGAGAGTGTATTCTCGGGTTGGGTATTGTGTTTGGTTGTTTGTGGGTGTTTCACGTGACTTGGAGTTTAGGGCGTGACACTACATGTTGCAGATCTTGATAGTGCTTTAGGTTTAAATCTATCCAACCTTTTTGTATTAAATAAAACTCCTATTTTTGTAACCCAAATGAAAACGTATTCTTCATATAAAATGCTATAAACATCAAAAACTTGCTATTGTTCAAAAATATTTTTAAAAGGAGTTGATTTGGACTCCCAAACGTATTTTATGCTCTATGTTCTTAAAATAGAACTTGAAGCTAACTCTCTATTTTGGCATCCTTTCTTGGGAGGCCAAAAACTCAATATGTTTTTAAAGAAGTGAGCTAAGTGTTATTCATAAAACTTTTAAAAGACATCAAAATCTATAATATATCCAAAATGTACCATTTTAAGAGTTCGTTTGATATCTCAAACTTATTTTATAAAAGGCATCAAACCCTCAGGATTTCTAAGTTTAATAGAGGACTGATTTGGGTACTTACTTTGTAAGGTTTATATCACCTAAAAATTTTAAAAATTTTTAAAAGTATTATTTATAAGAGTTATAGATAATATATGAATTTACCACATATCTAAAAATCAGCCCAAATGAGATTAAATTACTGCCCCAAACAAATCTTACAAAATTCTAAGCATCAAACGTTGATGCTTAGAATAACCTAAACCCTATATGATTATATGTCAAGTGTTGTGTGTTTTGTGAGCCTACAATATTCTAAGCATCTTTAATTAATATGTGATATCTCCCAAAATGGCTATGTGGCTTGAGAAATTTTCTAGTATTCATAATTTATCCAAAAAATGTAAGTGTTAATTTATTAATTCATTGTTATTTTCTCAAGACATGTCATAATTCTAGAATCACGTGCATTAATATATCAATTCATGGGATGTGGCATGCATTTATCATCCACGGGTTAGAATGTACAAGAATCACTTAAATTATAACGGTGAATGAAATAAACCCTAAGGTGGTATTTGTTCCAGGTGGTGTCCTTGATTATGTTGATAAAATGATTTTGAGGTGATTTCTCCCAGCTTGTTTATTGTCACGCTCCAAACTCCGGATCACGTGAAACATCCAAAAACAATCATATAAAGACCCAACATAGAAAAACATAGAAAAACATTGAAAAACATGTAAAAACATAGAAAAACATGTTACAAGCATACAAGATCAAAAAGAGCAAAAAGAAAGATTATAGATCTTCCGCCCCAATCGGCTGCTCCGGATCAACCTGCGTGACCGGTACCTGAAAAATATTTTAAATTCCACACCATAAGCCAAATCTCAGCAGATACCAGACAATCATGAAATAAAAGCTAAACATGCTAGGAAAATAATGTGCGATTTTCAATTCACACGAGCCTTGAAAACGGTTTCGAAAATGGTTTTATATCTGAACTCATACGAGTCTCAGTTGAAAAACACTTAGAAATTGATTTTATATCTCTGCTCATGCGAACCTCAAAAATAGTTTGATAGATATATACTACAATACTTTACCAGCAAAGATAGACTCCTACAAACCAATACTCTCACGAGCCCCACATGAAACACATGCCATTCACATAACGCAACACATGCGAAATTAACATATATCTTCACGGGGTAAAATCGTAGGACCAATATATGCCCTCAACACATATCTTCATGAACTTTTACCGTAGGACCAATATCTACCCTCATCATACATCTTCACGGGCTTTCACTGCAGGACCAATATACGCCACAATAT
>JAOTRH010153914.1:0-13162 GCA_034768845.1 Heliamphora exappendiculata | reverse complement strand
GAGGGAGGGGGAGGGGGAGAACTTGATGAAGTTGAGAGAGAGAACTTGATAAAGTAGTTTGTGATGAACGAAAAAGTGTAGATTATTTTTATATAAACAAAAAAACTGTAATGGTTACAAAAAGCATGAACCAGTTTTCATTTTTTAGTTTAGATCAAGTGAGTTATTCTCTTTATTCCCATTATGTGAGTATGGGAAGACTTCCTTACTAGGTTTGCTTTTAAAGTGAAACATGGAAGAAGAGTAAGGTTTTGCTTGAACATTTGGACGGGCATGGACCTTTGTACGAAGCCTTTCCAGATTTGTTAGCATCGGGGTGGATAAAGGGGTTCTTGTGGTGTATTACTGGTCCAGGAATTAGGGTGTTGGGATTTGAACCCCATTGCTCAGGAAGTCCTTGCTTGGCTAAAAAGTTGATTCAGTAGTGGAATTGCTTGGACTCTTCCTAATTTTTGCGTTCAACTAGATATTCAGGATTCTTAGGTATAGCATGCTGCTCCTAATGGTTTGTTCTCGGTGGCAACCCTTTATGTGGGTATTGCTGGCTTTGGAGATTGCAATTTCCTTTACAAATGTGTGGCATACAAAAACTCCTCCTAAAGTGGTTTTGCATGGACTGCCACTAAGAAATCTATTTTCATTGTTAACAACCTGAGAAGAAGGGAAACGATTTTAGTGGATTAGTGTTACATGTGTAAAAGGGCAGAAGAATCAATGAATCACTTGTTGCACTGCCAGGTAGCCTAGCAGATTTGGGGTATGGTTATTTCAACCTTTAGGGCTACTTGGGTAATGGCTAAATCGATAAAGAAGCTTTTTGTTTGTTGGCATAGTGGGTGCCCAAGAAGCAGCCAAAGAAAGTGAAAAACTTAAAAATAATTTATTTTATGTGCAACGAAGTGGGATAACGTGAACCATTGTTTATTTGAAGCCTAGGCAATCGCAGGCAATTAAAATAAACCAATCACAAACAATTATAAAAGGCTCGCGATTAAAACGTGAAAAACTCCAACTCGGGCAAAAACTACGTGACTAGTTCAGGTCTAAATAAATAAAGCACTATACCGTTGAACAATTATAAGAACCAACTTACAGACTACTATTGAATCCACAACCCGAACGATTTCCCAAATCCATGCACACCGTTCACTGGATTTGATCATCAAAGCATTGAATCTCAATACTTTGCAAAAGCATTGAATCTCAATACTTTACAAAAGCATTGAATTCACAATGCTTCACACTGACGGAATCCACCGAAAGCAATCTTAGGAATTCACCTAAGGTGATGACAAAATTCTTCTTTTTTGTTGAGTACTGAAGATTTGAAAGAATTAATCTTCAATGGCGTATGCCACTTAGCAATGCATCTCTCTTGTTGTATCTTCTGAACTCAAGTATGATATCATGTTTATAATATATGACCTAAAAACATTGTTCCATTAAAATAGAGCTCTTTAGGTAATTTAATAGGTCTAAAACACCATTTTTCAAAACTCGACTGTCGAGTACTTCACCGCTCGAGTGTTGATAACTGATCAAGCAATCTTCAAAATACGCGCATGACCAAGCGCATACTCCCTCAATTAAACTCCTTCAAATGCACAGAACCAGGGCATGCTTGCTAACTCAATTACTTTTGGCCCCACTTAACAATGGCGGATGAAGTCCTCCAACCATTGTATCATCCAATGTAAAAAATTGAGATCATAAGACATTGACATCTCCAGCAATGCTTGCTTGTACTCATAGCACATACCACATGTACCTAAAGACATTTAACCCAAATAAAATTCTAATCCGAATACAACTCAAAATGTCAAATACAATTAAAATGGGTATAGTCTAAGGGATTGTCAAATTATTTTCGAATTCTAAATCCAAACAAAAAGGCTTAGAATGTGATGCCTCTGTGCATCATGCGTGCATAAAGGAATTGTAGATCCTCCAAAGGGGTTGAATGCTCCATCCCTATTTTGAAACAAGCGGTGCTCTCGACACTTTTTCTTGGCTCCATGAAAATTTTCCCTTTTCTTGGTTTCTTTAATAGTCTTTAGGGTTTTACTGTATAGGGATCTTTATATACTTTGTGTGTACATGGTTGTACCTTCTTGGCAATTTTAATGAAATTACTTTTTCTTATCTAAAAAATATATATACACACACGCAATCATTCATCACAGGGAGCATGTATACATACATGTATGTATGCATGCATGTATCAACTAACTTGTAATTTTTTCAATTGTAAACCAAATTCATGTGGAAAGAAATCTTTGAGCAAAGATTATATGGAAAATATGCACTAGGAATTTAAATGCCAGTAACAATTGTCAATACTGAATTATGATAGTGTATCTCATTTTAAACTTACATTTGAACTAGCAAAAGAAAAGTGGGATGTTGATACCCCTTACATTTCAAAAGACCGAATCGTTCTCTTATTTAGTAAAACTTCTAACAGAACACAGTTGAGCATGGGTAAGGAACTGAGAATTTCACGCGGCTACAAAATGGCTTCTAAGTAAGGCGGCAAAAGAGCGAATATGGCAAGCCCGATGAAGGTAGTCAGCATATAAGTAACGACATGCCAGTGGTAGCTATGTAGTTAATCATGACATATAGTAGTGGTGGTATGATGTGGTCTTGTTGCATTAGGTTTCAAATGTACGTGACAGTGGCATGGCAACAGCAGGCTAATTGCTG
The DNA here is from genome assembly GCA_034768845.1 of Heliamphora exappendiculata. NCBI lineage: Eukaryota > Viridiplantae > Streptophyta > Magnoliopsida > Ericales > Sarraceniaceae > Heliamphora > Heliamphora exappendiculata. The sequence goes on along the minus strand of JAOTRH010153914.1, from coordinate 10,456 downwards.
AGAAGCCATGCTTGGAAGTGATGTGATTAGATGAAGGTGTTACACCATGTTCATGCGTCCCAACAGTGGAAGGGAAAAATAGGTGAGGGTCTTTGTGCATGAATTTTCATATGCGGAAATTGTGATTTTATTTTTCCTTTATTTTGCCCCTCTATTTCCTCTGTCTTGGTTCTTGATTTGAGACCCATAGAGAAGGATTTCTTTCAGGAAAGGGAAAATTAGGCACCGATTATTCTTGTAGTGTTTCCCTTGCACCAACAATGGAGATCATAGTCCTGAACTAGCAGCTCATGGCTAAAAGGTAGCTCTAAAGATTTCATTGTAAGTATTTTGATATGCACAAATAGTTCAGATGCAGAAACCTGATAGAAGTGATATCGATTGCCTCTGCACCATATTAATTCAAACAATAATAGTATTGCAATGGTGGTAAACGTTTTATTGAGTTCCACTACACAAAAATGATTCAACTGGTAGTTGACTGGCAATGGTGATACTGGTGGTATTGAGTTTATGTTCTGGGAACTATATACTTTTTAATGTTTTCAATGGGACCCAAAATGAACTGATAAATAAAGAGATAATTTGATAGTGTCATACACTATCATGAAATAACATTAATATGAAATCAAGGCATTTGGCAGTAAATTTATAAGTCAATGGTATACTCAACCTATAAGTTAAATTGATTACATTCTAAATAATTGCTTTATAAACACAGTGATTCTGAATAATCAAATAAAATCAGATTAAAACTAAGATATAATTTGAAATATATTACTGGATTAGGTTCAAAGACTTTCTCAGCAGAGTCAGCACATAATCAGTAGAGATGACAACTAACCTCTCTTTCTTCCTCTCCATCATCATCCAACACATCTTCCTCTCCTGTCTCAACAGGTGTAGATAAGGCAGTTGCTTTAGTTGAACGCCCACGTCGCTCCTTCCACTCCTTTATTTCAAGAAGCTTGGATTCTGCAGCTCTTTGGCGTTTGAACCGGGCTATCTGAAGAGCCACAAATAGAATCAGCACTATGTTACAAAGCTTCCAAATGCATAAAATTGTAAGGAGGAAAAATAATCACAACTAGCATGAAGTTTAATAGATTAGGTTGAAGATTGCTGCTTCCACCTTTTTAGCTCTACGATCTGCAAAAGAATTTGAACCACCTTGTACAGATGATTCAAACTCCTCTTCAGGCACAAGCTCCATCGCCTCACAAAATGACATAAATTCCTACAGATCCAGCCATACTGAGTTTCCATAATAACAAGAAACATAATGTACTTCAAAAAAATTGAAAAGACAATTTTTCTTTCTTATTTCTAGTGAACTTATAACTATTATTTTGGCACAAGACAGAAAACACCTTTAACTTCGCCTGTGAAGCCTTAATAATTTGTATCCGGTCATCCTGTGCAATCTTTTCTGTCAATTCAGCAAGATAATATGGTACCTACAGTAAAGAATTGTAAGTATTTCCAAATATAGATCATTACCTAGGTAATAAGACACTGGTTTAAGGTTACCTTAGTAACCGAGATGTTCAAGACTCAAACTTCAAACCAGATATGGCATTATTTGTCACCCTCAATTCAACAAAATAAACAAATAAAAACCAGAAGGAATAAAGGCAGATGCGCCGCATCTCATGTTGCCATTAAGTCAAAAAGATGTATTGGGCTTGATGGTGATCAACCACAACTAAAATCAGAAAGATTAGTGCACTGAGTAGACTCCAAATAAAATTCCTACTTTTACAGCTATTTTAGATTTTCGAGATACTTCCAAAAGAAGTAATAAATTAGAAGCGAAATGCATAGAGATCCCAAATACTCTCCCTCCAGATCCAGTTAGATTTTTCTCATTCTAAAATATAAATGACTAAGGGAGAATTTTGAAGTTTCCAAGAGATAGAACAGCCAGTCCAGCTATGCAAGCATTTACCACCAGGTACGTAAACAATATGCTCCTCTTTGTTTACGACAAAATGAAACAAATGAGGACTAGTTAAATTATAACTCTTAACTTTACCACTGTTTGACCCCCAAGAGAAAAAAAAAATACAGTCAACCATGCAAAAACAAATATTTGGTATAATTGAGGTGAAGCTTCCATTTTGAAGTTCCCAAGACACAAAATATCCAACCCTGCTATGCAAGTATTTAGCACTCAGTATGAAAACAATAAGCTTGTCTTGGTTTCCAACAAAGTGGAACAAATGAAGATTTGTTAAATTACAATTTTTAACTCTACCACTGTCTGAGACCCAAGAGAAAAAACTTCACTCAACTAAGACAAATACAAAGATTTGGCATGATTGAGGTGAAGCTTCCATTTCTCAGAAAATTATCAGCTTTCACAATGTCTGACTTCTCTGTAAGCATAATCCCCAACAACCAATGTTATTTCCCCTTTTCTCAATTAGACAAGGAAAACCGTGTGAGCTGGTCCCCTTCCGGGGTGAGGAGCAAGCTTGGAACTTCTCCATCCCAAAGTGTGGTCTGCAGCCACATATTGTTAAACTTGGCACTCAGAATAACTAATGTCAATGGCAGCCTCCATGTTTTATAAACAGCCATTGAAAATTGGATCCATTGCATGCAAAGATATTTATCCTATTGAATTTGTTCTTAATGGGATGTTTAGATGTTCCTATAAACAATAGCAACAGTGTAACACTTTGAATTTATTATGATATCCATTCAGACCTGTTATAAGTACCATATAGGGCAATATGAATTCATAAGCCTAATTACTATACAAATCAGTATCTGATCTTTACAACTTACAACTTACAAGGGAAACTAGAAACGAAAATTAATTGTGGCATGTTATTTTTAACACACCTTGGCTTAACCTTTTGCGTGGTGGTTTGCAATCACTCCCATCTGAAGATAATAAATAAACCAAACGGTCCAAACCAAACTAGTCCTTGCTTCCCAATCAATTGAGCCAGCGCTATATAAATATTTAGTCCATTCCACTCTATCAAAAGCTATATGTTTAATTAGATTCAATAAAATCACATCTTTCCTTATTGCAGAATCCCATGCTAATTTAATTTTTTCCCTCAGCCTAATTATTTTCAATTAACAGTAATCTTATTAGCTTTCTTTACTATTGCGGTTACTGGTCTAAGTTCCATGGAATCGATCCACCTTAATCTATTTTCTTTTTTAGTTTACTTTCAATTAGTGCGACCCCTACTATTTTACAATTTTTCCCTTCATGGTTGTATCTTACTATTCTTAACACGCATCCACTTCAATATTCTAATTTCAATAACACTCATTTTATTTATGTTATGTTTCTTTGGAACCTATCATTTTGCCAATATAGCATCATTGGTCAAATACTTGTCTTATAATATTTTTCCTTCATGTACATTGATAACATAATAAGCTAAAAGTACCACTCCACTTTTCTTCTTCTATTTACCTCGTATATATTCATTTTTATTCCTAGTTATTTTAAAACCATTTAACTCCAATGCTTCTCTCCAACTTTCTAATTTTGCATTACCCTTTTATAATCGTTCCCTCTCTTAAGTCCTCAATTAAACAAAATGTGAATATAGAAGGGAAAAAATTGTTGGGGTTGGGGGCCGGGGCTCTGGAATAGAACTTCATTACCCTCGAATTATAAAGGAAACAAATTTTTCCTCGCAAACAGGCTTAAAACCTACAATTACCAAAAGATATTTGAGGTTGGTTGTGCTAATATCCTCTTTTGTCTCGTTCGCCGAAAACAGCCCTAATTTGCCGACCATTTCCTCGCACTTTTGCAAAGCTTCACGTCCTTTTCTCGCAGTTTCCTGCAAATCCAACAACCAAGTCTTATGACTTCTTGATCGAAACTCAAAAATAAAAATATGAAGAAGAATGAACAAACAAACAAAACAGATAGGATCGCCTAGAAACACCAACACTTTCATAAATACATGAATATAGAGCCACGTCGTTATAAATCCGATGGAATTACCTGATCAATGCCAGATTCGGAAGCCGCGAGATAAATCTTCCGAGCCTGTTCGAACAGAGCAGACAGAGACATCTCTTCCATCGTCAATTCACCCATTAGTGATGTAACAGAAGCGAGAATTCCCGAAAATCGAATCCAGGATTCGGAAGACCGAATGAAGCGTCGTATTTTACAGTATATGTACAGGTTAGGGTTTTATGCCTTGCACTGACAAGATTCGTCGATATATGATTAAGAAGTGAGCTGATATGTATTGCGCGTCGTAAGCCCTCAGCGCACTGTTTGGGACAGCTTTTCATTTGCCTCTTTTTATTATGGCTTTTTTTTCGTTTTCTTTTTATTTTTTTGTTTTTTTAAATAAATATATATGTTTTATTCAGTGTAATAAAACGAATTTAAAATTTGTAATCATTTTAACTAAAGTTTTAAAAAATAGTACGCCTATGTTTGGTTTCACTAAAAAATTAATTTTTTTATAAATAAAAAAAAAACTTATACACATTTTAACACCATAACTTTTTTTTAACTAAAATTTCTATAAATCATTCAATTAAAAAAGTTAACCTTTCTGACAAAAATAAAAAAAAAAATTTGTGTCAATATTTTAAACACCGCATCTTAAAAATAAAAATAAAATATATTATACATTTTAATAATAAACAAAAAATCTATTATTAAGAATTATCCAAACACTCCAATATTTTTTATTCTTTTTAAAAAAAAAAGATTAAACATTTTAAAAATTATGTTTTTCAAGCATGTGTTTGAGCTAGCTTATTTTTGTAATTTTTTGACTTAAAAATAAAAAAAAAACTAACTAATTTGGCTTATTAGGTTTTTTTTTTTTTACTTTTTTTTACATAATTTGACATCTATTTTTTTACAAAAAAGTCAAAAAACCTAAAAATTACTAAAAAAAATTAGTTCAAATACAGGCTAAACATCTCAAACATATTTTAAAAATAAAAAATAAAAAATAAACCTTAAAATGACTTTTCTAACCTTTACTTTTATTGGATCAAATTTTTTGACTTTTTAAATTTTTTCTAAAGAAAAAAATTTAAAAGCTATCACTATTTAAAATAATTTACAAAAATTTCACTAAACGGAAAAAAAAAATTAAAAAATTTGACTTATGGATCCTTCTCCCTGTTGGTAATAGGACCTGCGCAAGAAATTGGAACTTGAAAAGAGCGGTGCACCGATAATTTATTTGTTTATGTTATTTTTATTAATTTTTATCTTTATTTTTATTAAAAATTTTATTATTTAATCAAGTTAATATTTTTCTCGAGTAAAGAATTTAAGAAAATTATTTAGAAACAAAAATATAAATATAAATAAATTAAATTTTATATTATTTATAAATTTAATTTAATTTTTATCAAAAATAAATATTTTTAAATTTTTTCTCAAAAAACATAAAATTAATATAATATACAAAAAAAATATTAATTAAACACACCACTAACTTGGTGTTACATTCTCAATCATTTCTAGTCTTTGTGAGATTTATAAGTTGGAATGTAACAGGTGCCCCTCACTTGTCCAACTCTTATAATTTGATTGTAAATATCACGAATTTTTAGGGAAATGGGTCTAAAGATTTTGGCTTAAATGTCACAAAATTAAAATAAATTTAACAATTAGAGTCAGATCTTAATTTTAAAAAGTTAGAGTCGTAATCTATAGAGAGTTTTAGTGTGATATCTCAAAAAATATATATAAATGTATAAATAAAATAATTAAAATAAATATAATAATTATAATAATAATTGCGTTATTAAATTATTTGGTTACGATCATTAAATATATTAAATGTGAAAATAATAATATTTATTTATAATCAATTATATATATATATATATAACCAGTGGTTTAAGAGGAGTAACGGATATATACACATATAATTATAATAATAATATATATTTAATTAAAATAATATTATTATTTAATGGGTGAATTTACGAGGGAGTCATTATTTTTGCAACCAGTAGCTTCTTTTTTTATATAAACAAAAAAAAACTTTTATACGGAGCCATTAAAATAAGCCTTCAATGATATATGTATTATGAGCCATATATATCTATACTAATATAATAAGTCAACACCTGAGTTTAGTAAAAATGTAAAAATATTTATTTTAATGACCATCGATCTTAATAATACATATATCAAGATAATATGGCTCATAATTATTTAAAAATGTAAAAATGTTTGAATACTAACATTTCTTTTGTAAAAATGTTTGAATAGTGCATATTTTGTTGAACACTTAATATTATTTATTTAATATTTTAATAGTATTTTTAATATTTAAAATTGATATTATTTACATGTGATTTACTTAATTAATAATAATTTTAAAAAATTAAAATTTATTATATCATTGGACACGCATCGTGTGGGCCGACTGCTAGTATATATATAAGGTAACCAGTGCAATAATATTATGTAATAAGAGGTTATTATGTGTAACCGGTGAAAGTTGTTAATACATATTTATAGCGTAACCGGTGCAATTAAGTTGGACATTTAATCAGACCAGTGCCGCTTCAACTTCAGTGAGTATTCAACTTCAGTGAGTATACATGCATAAACTAGGTTTAGGTTTGCCTGAGAAAGCCTCAGCATTAGAAAAGTATAGTTAAGAGTAAGAAAGAAAAAAAAGAAAAGAAAGAAAGGTGCCGATGCCGCAGGTTCACCGCCCCACGCCCCACACCACTGGCAACCTTCGGCGCCGGTGCTAACGCCGCCCATGCCCTCCATCGTCGCCAGCGATTCTGTCGCCGCCCACGCCGCTGCCAGTTATATTCCTCTTTCCTTCGGTTATTTTTCTCCCTCTCTCTCTCTCTCCCTTTCTTTCTCTCTCGGAGGTGGGAATCACCACCACCAGAACCACAACCCACCATCACCAGAACCACAGCACACCACCGCCTGAACCACCAGAACTGCCGATCACCACCAACTCACCATGATAACACAACCACAAGTTTATTGTTGCACGCGGCCACCACTGTGTACAGACACCACCCACTGCCACCAATGACTACAACCCTTTTAGCATCCCAAGGCTGCTAGTGAACGACGCCAATCGCCAATAAACTGCTCCGACGAACCCAAATCAAACAAATTATCATTTTATAATTTTTGTTAAAAAAGCAATTTTTAACCTAACTTTAATGATATGCCGTCACCTCAAACCTCTGTTTCGACCTCCATAAGTTTGATTAGATTTACATGACCGCCTATGCACAGTCATGAAAAGCTGTCAAAATTGACATTCGAATTGTCCGGCGCATGCATTGTGCATGCGTGGCCAGGAGCTACACAATTGCCCGGCGCATGCATTGTGCATGCGTGGCCAGGAGCTACTGTTGTGGGTTGTTTTGGTTCTATTAGTACTTTGTTTGTTTGATTCTATTGTTTTGAATATTTCTCATTATTTTAGAATCAAAAAAATAAATTATAAAATGTCAAAATAAAATTATAAAAGTTTTATAAAAATTTATATATTTTTTTGTATATTAGGAAATAAATGAAAATTTAAAATAAGCTTTAAAATAAAAAGGTTTTAAAAGCAAATTTTTAAGTTCTAATAAGAATTTAAAAGAAACTATATCAAAATTTAATCTAATAAAATTCATTGAACTTTGAGTATTCTTCCATGATTTGCACTTTTAATTAGCTTTTATGGAAATCAAATTTAAGTAAGCTCCAAATTTGTTTAAACTTAAGATAAATCTTTTATATTTAACATTTTGTGATACATATTACTAATTTTTATAATGATAGTTACCAATTATTTTTAATACTTAGTGATTTTAAGAAATAATACTATATTACTTAGTGTGAAGATAAGGAAGTAAAATCTATGTTATATTAATAACTTTTATAATTATAAAGGTATATATTGTTGTGATGTTAGAATCATCCGATATTAAAAAGTAGTACAAAATGATGTTAATAATAAGGATATCAAACTTCGAGAAAAAAATACAAGAGTATGATGGAATTTTGAGAAATCTTTTAAAATATATAAAAATAAGAACTAAAATGTTATTTCTTTATGTGTTATTTATATTTGGAATTTTGGAGACCAATCAATTGAATAAGTTCGGCTAGATCAAGTGAATCTCCGATATCTGAACTAATTTTTATTTCACGTGGATGTCTGATATATTACATTGTTGAAGAATGAAAATGAATGATAGAAATGAAAACGAATGAAAATAATGCATGAATAAATGATGGGTTAAACAGCATTATGGTCGCTGGGGAACGATAAGCGTACGCAAGATAATAAGGGTGGGAACCACGGTCATGTGATTATAAGGAATAATCATGTTCACTGTATAAAATATAGGGTCGCTCCCTACTGAATTCTAACTAACCGTTTGATATATATCATTCTAACACTATGTAATAATTAAGAGTTGAGATATTATTAAATTCACACTAAATGTGCTAATGAATGCTGAAACATTTCAGATCACCCATGATGTAATGAAGAAAGTGGTAGCCGAGGAAAAAAGTTTAGAGTTCTTCTCAATTTATATATTGTATTTCAATTCTTGTATCTAGTTATAATGTTTGAATGTCAAATATACTGTTAGAAGCTCTGGAAGTTTTAAATGACTTACTGGGAATATTTATTGAAAAATAATTTCTTTTAATAAATAAGTTATTTTGCTTTCAAAATTTAGAATGATTTGAATGCGATCATTTAAAAAGAAAAAAAAATCAACCAGCAAAATTCAGAAGAAAGAATAAAAAATAAATAAAGAAATAGGCCTATTGTGAGTTTTGACTCACTAATCGATCACAAACGCCATATATAAAAATAGGTCGTGACACTTAGTTTGTCAAATTACCATTAAAATTATTTCAAAAACAACCAAAGTGAGTTTTAAAAAATAAGTTTTAATTTAAAAAAAAAGACACTAAAATACTAAAAAAAATCTAATTTTAATTTGAAATAATATAACAGTCGGAGCTAATTTTGAAAGCAACTATAGCTTTGGTTTGCAAAAGAATAGATGGAACCTTAAATTTATTGTTATGAGTTAAAAATGTGTTAAGCATTTAATATTGTCCTTTTAGTACTAGTTTATTTAATGTTAAGATTTATATTTAATAAATTATTTTTATTTTTTATACATATAAAAAATGACATTTAAAAAATACAACGATTAGTAAAAGAAATAACATGCATAATATGTAGCAGATATATTATACAATAGTTAAAAAATAGTAATGAGAAGAGGAACAAAATATTAATATGCAAATATGTGCAATGATGTACTTGGGCCTTCATGGATTGCCTACATATCATAGCACATAAATTAATTCATGCTAAAAGCACAAATTTTAGTGCGTGTGCTTAACATCCCAATTATATGAACATGTAGATGTTTAAAAATATATTTTTTTTTCATATAATATTATGCCCAATATTTAATATACAAGATCTTAAATTTAATATATCTTAAGAAAAAGATTGAACATTGAAAATGTATTTTTGGTGGTCATTAGTATTTGATTAGCTGAGTAAATAAAACTCTTGTAATCCTTAATTTTTGATTCATCTTTTTCTCTCTATCTCAAATTTTTCAAAATAACTATATATTATAATTGACGAAAAACTGATATCTGTAAGTGATGGTTATTCTATATTTTATAGAGAAGAAAAGAGAGCACAGAAGATAACTCTTATAGAATGATTTTTTTCCATCAACGGTTTCCTTCATATCCTTTAAAAGAGTTCTTTCATAACTTAAATTTTATTAGATGAATCATATTTCTGATTGGCTTATCAATAATTTATGAAATACAAATACAATTAAAAATATGTAAAATTGTTAGGCTAATGAGCCACCAAAAAGCCCATGGGTTTTAATTCTCCCACTTGGCTCATTAAGCCGATTGTAATGCAAAGTATATTTTATTTTAAAAATATGCATTTGATTATTTTATTTTAACTCATTGAAATTCATACATAAAATTTTGACACGTGATCACAAATTTTCAAAAATTAGCCAATTGGTTCATACTAATCATAAATTATAATACTGTGATTAATTCATACAACAAATGTAAATCATAGCGGTTATGTAGTATCTATATAATATTTCCTTATACAACCCACACAATTGATAATCATCACTATCCCAATCCATAATAAAAAAAATATAAATATATGTTACATTGCCTAAAACGGCCTCTATTATTTATTTTGTCAAGACTTTCTTATTTTTCAATCATCCAACATAATATGTGCACACATAACTGGATATTGAAAAAGCATAAATAAACTGTTAGCCCAAGGGCTTCTTTAATTGATTTTGACGATTTTTATAATTCATTTTCTATAGATAATTGTTTTTAATTGAAAAATAATTCTTATTTCCAAATGAAAGTGTTAACCTCTTTTGAACAATCAAGGTTGACACCTTAGCCAAAAAGGTATGA
>JAOTRH010153903.1:0-11087 GCA_034768845.1 Heliamphora exappendiculata | reverse complement strand
CACATTTTTCTACTGTTGATGTTGTGTATTCTGTTATTATTTGTGTCAACACCTCCGTTGTTTGTGTCGACACCTTCGCTGTTTTTGTCGACACCTTCTCTGTTTGTGTCGACACTTTTTTCTGTTGGTGTCAACCCTTTTCTTTCTTGTGTGAGAATAAGAGTTTTGAGATTTTGGTGAGTTCTAAGAGCCCTTGGTTTTCTAGAATGTCATATTTTTATGTTTAAACTATATTTGTTTGGATAAAAAGCATGTTTTATGCTTTTTCTTGGTTATTACAAGATATGACTTATGGATATTTGATTTTCAAATGGTGGGTTTTGAAAACGGTGGATTTTTGAAAATCTCGACACTTTGTGTTTTGGAGGTTTGGAGCAAACTCTCAGGGTTGAGTCTCAATTTTGAAAATGTTTTGGTGAAAACGGGAAAAATCATTTTAAAAATGGTTTTGTTGATCTCTATGTTAATGGATGGATCTTTATACATGTTTAATGTATAATTGTGGAAATGTTTTCGTAATTGAGCTACGGATTGATTTTAAATGATTCTCTAGACGTACCGGGATAGCGGGTATGTGGCACGAGTTGCCCTCGGTGAAAGTCCAAAAACGTACGCATAGTAGGTACCTTTATCCTTCGGAGTAATTCCCGTAAAGAAAGGTTGGTGCTTTTGTCCATCGATTTTTATCCGTAAAGTCAGCAGTTACGTTGTAGTGGCTCCGTATAGAACTTGTCATTACCTAACAGGTCTTAAATGATTTAGGGATTAGGTAATGGGCATGAGTCTATAATTGTTACCTTTGTCCCTTTGTGGCAGTGTCACGCCCCAAACTCTGAGTCACGTGAAACACCAACAAGCAACCGAATATAATACCCAACTCGAGAATACACTCTCAAAATAAGCCATACATGCGTTGTATATAATCGCCAAACGGCTTACAATATATGGCCCCAACGCCGAAAAACATGTTATAGCCTCCATGTTCAAAACGAGCAAAAAGAAAGACTACAGACCTTCCGCCCCTCCAGCACTCCCGGATCAACCATATGACCGGTACCTGAAAAACATTTCAAATCCCACGCCGTGAGCCAAAGTTAAGCAGAAACTAGACAAAGCATGCAATATAAGCTAAACATGCTAGGAAAACGAGGTGCAATTTTTGACTCTCTTTCAAGCCTTAAAATAGTTTGAAAACACGGCTCGCAGGAGCTCCAAAGATAATATATATATATATATATGCAACACATGAACATATATCTAAGCCGACTTTCACAAGCCCCGACAAGCTAACTCATGCAATTCGTGCACTACGCCCAACACACTATGAGTAACACACCCAACACATATCTCTCCAGGACCTCATTTTTGTCCTTTAGATTCACACGCACTGTATTTGGGATCACGTTTCCATCCTTGAAACTATGCATATTATCCTAACAGATATCATGCCACAATTAAGGGAAAGCAGCAAAAACACAGACAAAGGTAACAACTATAGACTCCTGTCCATTACCTTAGTCACCACTTAAGGCCTACTCGGTAATGGCAAGTTCTATACGGAGTTACGACAATGATGCCTTTAACATAGGCAACCAGCTTAATTTACGGGATAAACTCAAAGGTCCAAAGCGCTTACACTACCCTGCATCCTTAGGACCACGTTCCCGTCCTTCAGATACCCACATGCACACACACACAACACAAAGATCTTCTCGAGCTTTCACCGAAGGACCACTGCCCCATCTAACATTTCTCAGGCTTTCACCAAATGACCATTGCCCCATTTAACATTTCTCATTAACCAGGGTTTGTGAGTGTAATGTGATCCCAAGAGGGGGGTGAATTGGATACTTAAAAATTTCTTTTAAGATATTCAATTTAAAACATGCAATATATATATTTTCTTGATCTTATATGGATAAGCAAGTATTCAAACAAAAGTAAGTATAAAGAGTTTGAAGGTTAGAGAAAATAAAATCAAGATTTTTACAAGATTCAACGCATGGCCTACGTCCTTGCCTCTAGCAACACGCTTGAGGATTTTCACTAGTCCCTCCTTATAGGTGAAGATGCCTCTCTCCTTCACAAGACGGAGAAGCCTTTACACCAAGAGCGTACGATCTTTTAAACCCAAGTGATAATCCCTCACTTGAGCAAGGCTATGACCAAGCCTCAACAATAATTTGATGAAGAATGTGTACAAGAGTGAGCTCCTTCAATGAGCAAGTTAGTACAACACTATAGCACACTAATTCACTCTCAAAAAATATGTCAAATGAGGCTCAAGGAGTTTTTCTAAGTATTTCTCTCAAATATGAACAAGAGTGTGAGATTTGAATACACAAGAGTGAGTAGTAAGAAAGTATGATATTAGAGATCTTTCTCGGTGCCTTTAAGTTCTCAAAAATGGTTCTTTTTATAGCCCAAAATTCGAGCTAGCCGTTGACCTTAAAAAGATATTTTAATTGCTTCAGTCAAACTAGCCGTTATGTAGTCAAATTTGAATTTCAGAATATATCAATCGACTAACATAGTAGTTCAGTCGACTGAGGTACTCAACAGAAGCAGTTCTTGAAAACCAGAAGGCTTTCAATCAACTGGGGCCTCAATACCAGTTGACTGAACCAGTTTAAAGGGGCTTCAGTCAACTAATCATATGATCCAGTCGACTAACCCTATTTTGGTTCAGTTTTGTCTTTTTAGAAACTTGTTTTGAATACTTTAACATGTTTATTTGATTGAGAAAAATATTGATTTGGATTATTGGACTTCTTCAAGTCATTCTAAAATATTTCTCAATGTGTTTATCTTTTCAAGAATAATGTTTAAGACTTTAGTTTTCTTAAAAACATTTGTCATGAGTTTGTTTAGATCAATTATGAGTTTCTATGAGTTTCAAAAGATATATTCAAAGATAGTGAACTTACATTGATCCTATATTACATTACAAATGAATGACTTAAAACTTAGTCTTCAAGTTCTTTGCTCCGTGGTCTTCTAGCCACAACGGTTTTGATTTGAATACGTTATAGCTTGTGGTCCTTGTGCTTGTAATGAATTCCTGAAATATTCTTAACTTGCACAATTAAGCATCTTGGTTTGTTATCATCAAAAATGGTTGTTGGATCATTGTGCAACTAGTTTAGCCTTGCTATGGACAACAATGCCATTTTCATCCCTTATATTTTTACAAATCCATTTGGTTCCAATTATGGTATGATTTCTAAGTCTAGGAACTACATTTCATACTTCATTTCTTTCGAATTGATTAAGTTCTTCTTGTATAGCCATTATCCATGAATCATCTTCTAGTGCATCGTTTATATTATTTAGTTTTTCTTGAGATAAAAATACAAGATAATTACTAATATGTTTGTAGGAAGATCTAGTAGTTACCCTTTGTGATGGTTCACCATTAATTTGATCCAAAGAGTGATCTTTTACAATCTTTCATTTTTTTGGCAACACTTCATGTTCTTCTTGATTTTGATCATCAATATAGACTTCGATGCTTTTTCCCTTATCTTCTTTGATTTGCAAATCCTCTAAATCTTTGTTGATTTCTACATCATCATCATTAGAAAGCATGGAAGAGAAAGGATTACCTTCATCAAATCTAACATGAATAGATCCAACTAGAGACATCGTCCTTTTGTTATAAACTCTATAAGCATTGCTATTAATTGCATAACCAAGAAATATACTTTCATCCGATTTGGAATCGAATTTGCCTAAATCATCTATTTCATTTAATACAAAACATTTGCAACCGAAAACATGAAAGTAAGAAATATTAGACTTTCTATCATTCTATAATTCATAAGGAGTTTTGTTAAGATGAGGTCTTATGTAAACTCGATTCATTACATAACAAGCGGTATTGACCGCTTCGGCTCAAAAATATTTAGGCAACTTGTGCTCATTTAACATAGTTCGAACCATCTCTTGTAATGAACGATTTTTTCTCTCTACAACTCCATTTTGTTGAGGAGTTCAAGGAACCAAAACATTATGAAAAATACATTTTGATTACAAAATTTTTCAACCTCTTTATTTTTAAATTCTCCTCCTCTATCACTGCAGATGTGTAAGATTGAATAGCCCTTTTCATTTTGAATCTTTCTACAAAGTTTGGCAAATACAAAATGTACTTCATCTTTTGATGTAAGAAATAAAATCCAAGTATACCTTGAAAAATCATCAACTATAACAAAATCGTATACTTTTCCACTAATACTTTGAACATTCATAGGACCAAATAAATCAAGAGGAAATAATTGTAGTGGCCTATTTGTAGAAATTTCTAATTTCTTTTTTAAACTCGTTTTGGCTTGCTTACCCAATTGGCAAGCATCACAAACTTTGTCTTTAATGAATTTGGTTTTAGGCAAGCCTTTCACCAAATATTTCTTGACAAGTTTAGATAGGAGATCCATGCTAGCATGACCTAGCCTCCTATGCCATAACCAACTTGTTTCATTTTGTGCCGAAAAGCATTTTACATTTTGAGAATCTAGTTTGTCAAAATTTGTGGTATGCACATTTTCAAATCGATTTGCAACAAATAATACTTTATGATCATTCTTATCTACAACAATACAAGAATCATGTTTCAATGTTACACTATATCCTTTATCACATAATTGACCTATACTTAAGAGGTTATGCTTTAGACCATCAGCAAGTAAGACATTATCGATATGAAGAGGATATTTGTTACCAACTTTGCCTTCACCGATAATTTTTCCTTTACCATTATCTTCAAAGGTTACATAGCCTCCGTCTTTAGGTTTTAATCTCAAAAATTTTGTTTTGTCTCCCGTCATGTGCCTTGAACATCCACTATCCATATACCATTTTTCTTTAGATGCGGTGGACTTCAAGCATACCTACAAAACAAATTAGGTGATTTTCTTTTGTACCTAAATCTTTTTAGATCCTTTAGGATTAGTGTCTTTAATTTTTCACACCCATTTTGTGATACCTTTTTTTCTTTTTAATGGACAATCAAATTTAGTATGTCCATTTTTCTTACATAGAAAACAAATTGTGTGTTCATAGATGTTTCTTGAAGATGAGACTTGATAATCTTTGAATTCTTTCACAAAACAACTTTTTGAGTTTTTCTTGTTGCATGTTTCTCCATTATATCCAATACCCTCTTTATTTATGGGCATTCTTTGAGCATCCAAAAGTTTTTCAAAGTTTTCTTTACCATTTGTAAACTTGTAAATAAATTTCAAATAATCATCTACTTTCTTTTTTAAATCACATGAAACATCATTTTCAAGGGTTTTTCCTTTTAAAGTCTTAAGTTCTTTTCTAAAAAATTCATTTTCTTTTTCTAATTGAGAGATCTCATTTTTGGAAATTTTTGTCGCTTTATCAAATTTGACTTTATAAATAAGTTTTTCTCTTTCCAATGACTCAACTTGCAAATCATGATCTTTTTGATTATTTGAAAAAGATTCCTTTAAATCGTTCAATATTTTGGATTGATTTTCAACTTCCTTAGAGAGTTTCTCATTTTTCTTTTTCAAATTTATATTTTTTTTTTCCAATTTCAAGAATTTCTTATGCAAGTTATGTAATTTATTTTTAAGTTCCTCATAAGATGGCATAGATTCACAAGAGGTAGATTCATTACAAGAGCTAGAGTCAAGTAGAATAGAATTAGGGTGAGAATTTACCTCCTTATCCATATTAGCCATCAAGAAAAAATATACAACTTCTTCATCGCTAGAGCTCTCGCTAGACTTGTTTGAATCCGTGTCATCCCAAGTTGTAGCTTTCATGGCCTTCTTTTCATTCTTTAGATCCTTTTTAAGTAGAGGACATTCCAACTTGATGTGTCCCACTTTCTTGCAATTGTAGCAAGTAAAAGGATCTTTCTTGTAATTTCTTTTGCTTGAATACCCTTATCAAATCTTGACCCACAAAATTTTCTTGCAAAGCATTTATCTCTCTTGAAAAAACTTTTCGAGTCTTCTAGTAATAAGAGCCATATCATCATCATCAATTTCTTCATTTTCATCATCGCTAGAACTTTCTTTTGAAGCTTTTAGAGCAATAGATTTTTTCACTTTATTTTGCTCGTTGAGTCTATCTTTGATCTTGAGTTCATACGTCAAGAGAGATCCATTGAGTTCATACAATGTCATTATTCTTAGATTTCTTGCTTTCGAAATAGCTATCGCCTTAGCTTCCCAAATGGGTGGTAAGGCTTTGAGTACTTTTCTTAACAATTCATAAAATTGATAAGTTTTTCCATGAGTATTGAGAGAATTAATGATATGAGTAAAGCGAGTATACATACTAGAAATGGTTTCATCATCACTCATTTTAAATCCTTCATATTCGCTAATTAACCTATCAATTCTAGTATCTTTAACATCTTGTGTTCCTTCATATGTAATTTTTAATTTTTTTCATATTTTTTTAGCATTTTTACATGTCATGATACGATTGTATTAATTAGCATCAAGAGCACAATATAAAGTATTCATTGCACTAGAATTTATTTGAAGTAATTTCATATCATTTTTATTCATTTCTTCATCTAGTTTTGCAACTTCTTTACCTTCAATGGTTTTAATAGGAATGAAATTATCGTGGACAATCATTCTCCAAGCTCTCTAATCCATTGTTTGAATGAAAATTCTCGTTCTTTATTTTCAAAAGGTGTAATTAATACCACAAAAGATAGGAGATCTTGTTGAGGATTGACCCTCTCCAAAAGGAGATACACCTATACTTGCCATAGAACTTTTCACAAAAACTTGTTAGGTAAAAATGTGACATATGCTCTCATACTTGCCAAGAATGGGGTGAATTGGATATTTAAAAATTTCTTTCAACATATTCAATTTAAAACATACAATATATATTTTCTTGGTCTTATATGCATAAGCAAATATTCAACCAAAAGTAAATATAAAGAGTTTGAAGGTTAGAGAAAATAAAATTGAGATTTTTACAACGTTCGGCGCAGGCCTACGTCCTTGCCTCTAGCAATACGCTTGAGAATTTTCACTAGTCCCTCCTTATATGCAGAGATGCATCTCTCCTTCACAAGGCGGAGAAGCCTTTACACCAAGAGCATACGAGCTCTTAAACCCAAGTGATATTCTCTCACTTGAACAAGGCTATGACCAAGCCTTAATAATAATTTGATGAAGAATGTGTACAAGAGTGAGTTCCTTCAATAAGCAAGTTAGTAGAACACTATAGCACACTAATTCACTCTCAAGAAATATGTCAAATAAAGCTCAATGAGTTTTTCTAAGTGTTTCTCTCAAATATGAACAAGAGTGTGAGATTTGAATGCACAAGAGTGAGTAGTAAGAAAGTATGATATTAGAGATCTTTCTTGGTGCCTTTAAGTTCTCAAAAAGGGTTCTTTTTATAGCCCAAAATTCGAGCTAACCGTTGACATTAAAAAGATATTTTAATTGCTTCAGTCAAATTAGCCGTTATGCAGCCAAATTTGAATTTCAGAATATATCAATCGACTGACATAGTAGTCCAGTCGACTGAGGTACTCAACAGAAGCAGTTCTTGAAAACCAGAAGGTTTTCAGTCAACTAGGGCCTTAATACCAGTCGAGTGAACCAGTTTAAAAGGGCTTCAGTCAACTGATCATATGATCTAATCGACTGAACCTATTTTGATTTAGTTTTGTCTTTTTAGCAACCTGTTTTGAATACTTTATCATGTTTATTTGATTGAGAAAAATATTGATTTGGATTATTGGACTTCTTCAAGTCATTCTAAAATATTTCTCAATGTATTTATCTTTTCAAGAATAATGTTCAAGACTTTAGTTTTCTTAAAAACATTTTTCATGAGTTTGTTTAGATCAATTATGAGTTCCTATGACCTTCAAGAGATATCTTCAAAGATAGTGAACTTACATTAATCCTATATTGCATTACAAATGAATGACTTAAAACTTAGTCTTCAAGTTCTTTGCTCCGTGGTTTTCTAGCCACAATGGTTTTGATTTGAATGCGTTATGGCTTGGGGTCCTTGTGCTTGTAATGAATTCCTAAAATATTCTTAACTTGCACAATTAAACATCTTGATTTGTTATCATCAAAAATGGTTGTTGAATCCTTGTTTAGGCCAACAGAGTTAACATCCACAGAAACATCACATGCTACACACACGACTCACACAACACTTGCAACTCATGCAACCTGCACCACATGCATCTGACATCACATGCATCCGCTCCTCAAAGCCCACATATACATGCCTATGAAACTTTGAGTTTTAAAGCATAAACCACGTAATTTTCTTACGTAATCCATACATAAATAAACTAAAGTTATAAATGCACATAACTAGTTATAAACGCACATAGCTATATATAACTTCACATCATGACGCCACCCGTCATATAACCCAACACGACATTACATGCCACGCACCTGTCATCCGTTTACCCGAACGACCCATCCACACACAAGACAACCAACCACAAAACTTAGCCTAGCCCGGAGGCCAACACCAAAATCATAAAACCCCAATTTTCACAAACCAACGTCTTTTCCCAAAAGACCCACAGGCCCTAAACATGCCCAGCACGGCCATCACAAACCCACGACGACCACACGCGCCCAACACAAACCCGACGGTGAATAAAACCCACGCACCTAACCGTAGACCAACACCCACATCTAACCATTCACGTCACCCGAGGACGGCATTTAAACAAACACCTGAGGCCACTACACGACCCCCGAAACAACAAGACGATCAACCAAACCCTAAAACCCAACCACTGAACCATAAACACATAACCCAGCACCTCCGTTGACTGGTCCTCAGCCCCTAGTCGACTGAAAACTCTTAGGAAAGCCAAAAACCAAAACTATAAACATTTCAGTCAACTGACCTCCCAGGTTCAGTCGGCTGACCCCCAAAACTCAAGATCCAGTCGACTGATCATCAAGATCCAGTCAGCTGACCTCCCACGGAAACTATTTTTAAGCCACAGTTTTAACCTCCAAAACCTCGAATTGAAGCCTCCACACTCCGATCTAACACCCTCGAACATACACACGCCCAAGCCTAACACCAAAACCACGAAACAAACACCCAACGCCCAATTTCATCCACTGAAATTGATGAAAAATAGGTTTTATACCCAAAATCCAACTTTTAAAAAAAATCAGATCTACAGCAATCTAATCGATAAAAACACACATGATTACACGTAACACCCTTATAAGATATGAGAGTCTAGGATCCTACCTCGGTGAGTTAAAAACTCGACGTCTTGAACCACGTGCAAAATTGAGCTTCACTGGAATAAAATTCCGTCCAGATGGATGCGTAGACCACGACGCCAATAACAAGGTTCGGCAGTCTGATCATTCAAAATTGAGCCCCGGGCCCCAGAGAAGTTAGAGAGAAGGCAGAGAGAAAATAGAGAAAACTTAGCAAAAAAGTTTTAAAAATATCTAACTCTAGATATTTATAAGCCTCCAAAATATTTTTTTTTTTTGAATTTTTGAAATTCGCACTGCAACGTCCCATGACCCCGGGAACCTGCCCCGCATGCATATCTAACCCCGATCATGCCTCAAAAGCATATAAAAATATGCTATCACATAAACACGAAATGCGCGTCGAAAAATGCCAAAAAAAAATGGGTCAGGGTCTCACAACTCTACCCCCCTTAAAAGAATTTCAACCCTGAAATTCGCCACAAGGTTAATACAACAAATCATCGATCGCAATCGACATAGGCATACGAGATGGTCAGCCAAACCATTCCTAGGATATAGTCAAACAAGGTCATGCATCCTAAACAATGGCCAACTATCACAAAGACACGGGATCTACAGCTCACCCCAACCTCACATCCTCCTCAACTGCCACCTCACACAGCACATCACCCACGGAGTCCACCACCAACTCTCAAACATATACAATGAAGAATTGGCCCAAAGCCTGCATACTCAGAAAGTACCTCTGCTCGATGAAGACATATATGCATCATCTGGCACAACTTGTGCCCTAGAAGAACTGGGAGCTATAAGGGCTTACACTCGTTGCAGTGTCGCTCTCCCCTGTCTTCCATAGCCTGGTGCTGCCGACTGCCGTATTGACTGAACTGAAGTTTCCTAATCTGTCGCTCGGCAAGTCTAGCCTACAGGGTGCTGCTGTCGATCCTGCACAAATGATTCCTTTGGTGTGCCCGCTATACTAGGTGCACTCTCTCTCTCTCTAAGGATAATCCCTACGAATATGTCCCGGCTAGCCACATCCATAACAAATCTGTGACTCCCTCCCTTGTGACTGAACCAATACCGAACCCTGGGATTGCTTCAGCTACGAGCAATCCATTACAAGATGTCCGGGCTACCTGCATCGAAAGCAATGGAACTCATATTGCAATGGCCTTCCCGTTGAGACTACGGGAGGTGAGGATGTAGAAAAGTGTGGGTGATGCGACCCCATTAGATACAAACTCGGACCAGACTTCTGTTGACGCTTATCATTGCATCCCCGAAACTTTGCACGCCCCTCGTCCAGCTGACCCCTTCTATCTCAATCTCTGCGTGTCTCGTTTAGAGTGTCTTCCACCTTCATGGCGGTCTCCACTAACTCCGTAAAAACATGCATCCTGAATGACGCCACTCGATATGTCATGTCCCAAACTCCGGGTCACGTGAAACACCCACAAATAACAAACCCGAGAATACGCTCAAATAAAATCATACATACATTGTATATAATCTCCAAACGGCATACATTACACGGTTCTAACACCAAAAAAATATGTTACAATATACATGTAACAGAAAGAACAAAAAGAAAGACTACAACTCTTTCACCTCTCCAGCAACTCCGGATCAACCTGCGTGACCGGTACCTGAAGAAAATCAAATTCCACGTCATGAGCCAAAGCTCAACAGATACTAGACAACACATGCAGTATAAGCTAAACGTGCTAGAAAAACAAGGTACAGTTTTAGACTCTCTTTCATGTTAGGGTTCGTATACTAAAAATTATATTTTTAGTATTTAATTTTATTTTTAATAAAATTAGTTTTTCATTTTATGAGAATCTTTAT
>JAOTRH010153882.1:0-13163 GCA_034768845.1 Heliamphora exappendiculata | reverse complement strand
CGATACCAGTGAATGATTCAATCCATGCAGAAAGGGGACAAGCCATTTTGGGATGAGGGTGCCGGGAAGTGGGGCTTCCAGGGCTATATTAATAAGGCATGAAACGGAGGGAAATCAAAAATTCAGAGAATAGTACAATTAAAGCGGCCATCTTGGAGTGGGCGACCGCCACCTGACGATACACAGTATAGTGACATCACCCCTCTGACCATGCGACCGCCAGGTTACCCTTGATGGATGTGGCGACCGCCATGTTGGATTATGGCGACTGCCATATTAAAAGGTGAAGGGTTTGTATCAATTTGTGATTTCGGTAATTTGTGTAAGTTTTAAGATTTGTATCATACATCCATGACAGCTTAAGCAGTAAATACAAAATAAACCATGCAAGCATATGAATATAAAGCAGTGAATGGAACGAAGGCCCAAAATGCATTAGAAAGTGGCAGAATGTATCAGAATGTAAACTGGGGCACCTAAGCCCAATAACCAGCAAATTGGGGCACCCAGGCCCATAAAACTATAAGAATGTATCAAATTGGGGCGCGAAAGCCCATAAGAACCAAGCGTATTAGAATGAATCATAAATTCAATCGGGGGGGAAACTCTCTCTCTCAATGATGCCTCGAGCGGACCCAGCGAGAGGAGGGACTGGCCTCGTCTGAGTTGACATCTTTGAAGAGTCTCTCGACGTCATCGCTATCATCGCCATCACTGCTAGAGGAGGAAGATACGACTCTTGATCGACTCCTGGCATAAGAAATGGATCCTCTGGAGCGAGCTCTAGAGGAAGCAACGTGGGATCCATGACCTCGAGCGGGAGTTGGGACCGGAGCCGGAAACGGAACAAGAACCTATGGATGAATGATGACAGTAGGTGGTACTGGAGGCTATCAAAAAGGAGGAAAAGAATCAAAACATAACATAGAGAAGTACAAAAAAGCTAAAAGAAGATATAAGATACTCACGATGGCCACCGGTGTAAAAGTAATGCCAGCTGCTCGAATAGTGGCATCCATCTGTCGAACCATTGCCCTCAGGCCAGTAACCATCAGCATCGTGCGGTCCAACCATGCCTGGTCAATCTGCAAATAATGAAAGAAAACAGTTCAGGAAAGCTAGACAAGTAAAAAGTAACTGAAGGAAAGGTGGAAGACAAACTTGGCCGATCTCAGCACTAAACTCGGATGATGGTGAAACTAGGACCGGAAGAGAGAAAAAGAAGCCACACGCCACGGCCTGGATATCTCATGGGATATCAGGACCCATTCTCCCTCTAACACCACCTTCAGCAGCTCCAGCGGGTCTCTCAGCAGGTCTCTCCACAGCAGCACCAGCATCAGCAGCACTGACATCAGCAGCCTCTGGTGCCCATCTCCTCCTCCTTCCACTGGGAGCAGTTGGGCCTGGTCTTAGTGGTGTAATCTGCCTCCGGCATCAACAACTCCGAGGCATGGGTTCCCGCCATCTCTAGAAGCAAGTCGAACGGCCCAGGAGGTCAGTCCGGCGTATGCGTACTAGAAGAACCACCGGTATCCTAAAGTGATCAAGGTCGAGTGAATGGCGAACCACTCGCTCCCCGAGGTAGTACTCCTGACCGAATGGACTCTCCAATAGGATCTGCCTCGAGGTAAGGTCTCAATTACGCATCAGATCTATGCCAGCCCGAACCCCCACTCCCTGCCGTACATCCTAATGGACCTGCAGCAATTCAAAGTACAGTGCAAAGCAAAGAGTAGTAAGTAGTAAATATAGTGCAGTATGAAGACCAATGTGCAAGATACAGTGATCAGTGTGTAGAACAAAGGAGAAAAATAGTACAGTGTAGTGCAGTACAGTGAACAGTGTAGTGAACAGTATGAGAAAGAGAGCAATGAATAGTGCGGTAAATAATAGAAGTGATACCTATCCGGCGGTCAGCCGTTTCAACGATGGCCGGAACCGATCGATGTCCTTCCCCCCAACCTTCTTCCCCTTTAGG
Organism: Heliamphora exappendiculata; assembly: GCA_034768845.1. Classification (NCBI taxonomy): domain Eukaryota; kingdom Viridiplantae; phylum Streptophyta; class Magnoliopsida; order Ericales; family Sarraceniaceae; genus Heliamphora; species Heliamphora exappendiculata. The sequence continues at coordinate 11,182 of JAOTRH010153882.1, read as the reverse complement.
CCTTAGGACCACCGAGCAGCGTAGGGAAGGACTAGAATGTCAATTGAGGAGTTTGTCAGGACGTAAAGCCCGAGTAAATCATAAGCCCACAACTGTAAAGGAAAGATGTCAGCAAGTAGATATTGGATGACAGATAATAAAATGAATGAAAATGTGCAGAAACTAAAGCATACCTCCCAAACCCTCCAGTATCCCCCTATGCTGAGCTCCTGGGGGAACTGGGTCAGGGTCCTCATGAAGCCATAAAGAGTGGCGAGAGCAGCTCCTCCCCAGTTAAATGAAGCAACTCGGTCAAGACGAGCCAGGGCACCCAGATAATGAAGATGAATGATATTCTCCTTGTTCAAAAACAAGAAGGTACCGAACATATATAGCAAAAATCCTCAAGCGACCCACTTATAGTAGCGGGGCTTAGAGCAGTGGAAATGGCATAATCGATCAAAGAACTAGGTGTACCTGACCCGATCTTTGCCCATCTGGGCTGGAACAACTCCGAGCAGATACAGCAGTGCATCAGTAGATCGAGCGGCAGATTGATCAAATGGAATAGGGGCTCCTCCGACCCTGATACCGATGATCATAGAGAAGTTCAGAGGCATCAAAGTAGCCTCAAACTTAGTAAAATGGAAGGTGTTAGTGGTGTCCCACCACCGCTCAGCCAAGGCCGTGAGCCATACACGGTCATTGCTCGTCCCACCCAATAAGGGTATGAACCGAGCAAAGCTGAAGGCATCAACAATAGCTTGGCTGGGAGCAAAGAGGGCATCATACTATTCCAACACCTCTCTAGAGGCAGAACCACCAAAGCCTCGGATATAGTGACTAGCTTAAAAAGAAGAAGATAAGCAGAGGATATATAAGCGTAGACCAAGAAAGAGCTATGCAGAAAATAACTGAAAACAATAAAAATCCTAGGTTCGTGTGTGTGCGACGACCCTTCGGTTCTTTCAAGCACTAGAAGACTAGGCACCCTAAGCCCTGGTGCGCCAGAAAAACCCTGCACATCCTAGTAGAAGACTAGGAACCCCAAGCCCTAAAAGACTAGGCACCCTAATCCTTGGTGCGCTTGGCAAATCTCTTAAGCCATAAAGATTAGGCACCCTAAGCCCTGGTGCACCAGGAAAATCTTGCACGTTCTAGTAGAAGACTAGGAACACCAAGCCCTAAATAATTAGGCACCTTAAGCCCAACTGCGCCAGGAAAACCCTACACATCCTAGTAGAAGACTAGGAACCCTAATTCCTAGAAGACTAGGCACCCTAAGCCCTGGTGCGCCAAACAAACCCTACATGTCCTAGTAGAAGGCTAGGAACCCCAAGCCCTAGAAGACTAGGAACCCTAAGCCCTGGTAAGTTAGGTAAACCCTACACGACCTAGTAAAAGACTAGGAACCCCAAGCCCTAGAAGACTAGGAACCCTAAGCCTTGGTGCGCCAGGCAAATTTCTCAAACCCTAATGATTAGGCACTCTAAGCCTTGTTGCACTAGGCAAATCTTCTTAACCCTGAGTTCGTGTGCGAGTGATGATCCTTTGGTTTTTGCACATCCTAGTAGAAGACTAGGAACCTTAAATCCTGGTGTGCCAGGTAGATCTCCATCATTTTGTGTTAATCATTATCTTAGTTTTTTCTCAAACATCAAAAATCAAAAATAATTTCTCCCTTTGGAATTTGTGTATTGCCCTAATTTTCTATGATTTTTGAAATTTTTTTTCCTAATTTTAGGATTTTTGAAAATTTTTCCTAATTTTCTAAGATTTTTACAAATTTTTTCTTAATTTTCTAAAAAAATTCTCCCCTTAGTTTGCATGCCCCAAAAACAAAACAAAAAAAATATTCTCCCTTAATTTTTTTATGTTTTTTCTAAAAATAAAAAAATCATCAAGCCCTTTTATTTTTGTGATTTTTGTTAAAATAGCTGCCTTTTATTTGCTTGCATTTAAACCATAACCCTAGTATCCCTACTGTTTTAAAACTCTATTGCACAGGTACTTAAGCTAAGATTTTTAGTCTGATATCTAGATTTGTTATGATTATAGATCTCAAACAGCAGTCATCATAGGTATCAAGATAAATCATCATCATCACATCATATCATATCATCATTATATCACATAGGGGATCCTAGGTATGCGTCTGTGTTTGAAATATATCATATAAACATGCTTTGACACTGAACATCAAGGATAAGAAACCTACCGAAGGGCGCTGGCGAGAGATGTGCTGGTCAGGCTTCTGAAGGAGAACGTCTGCGGTAACGGCATCAACTAGTGGATCATAACGCCTCATCCCACACGGAACCAGGCAATGAGGTGTCAGGGTGTAGATGTACGGGTCAGGATGACCCTTTCCAGCGTGTGGATCAAGGAAGTCGGCCATCTCGGCCTCAGTAGCAACGTCTGCAGCTACATGTGCCTCCTCCTCAGCAGCTCGGTGAAAGGTACGCTCTACCTCAACAGCAAGGGCATCCATCGCACCCAGCACGATAAAAGGCTGAGTAGTGGTGACTCCGCTGGTAGGAAGACTGGTGGATGTACCCTTAAGTGTACCTATGACGGAGCTCTCACTCGCGGAGGAATCTTGGATGGCTCCCGCGATATCATCAAGATGTCCATGGCATGCCATGTTAAAAAGAGAAAAGAGAAATGGGGCACAAGAACGAAAGAAAGACAAGGAAGGAGTTGGAGTGCGAGGGAGAGCAAGAGCACTAGAGAGAGAGTGAGGAATCCAAGAATGAGCCAACCTGCGCACCTCTGGAGGCTGTATGCGAGTCATGAAGTGGCGGTCGCCACCTTCCGTTGCAGCGATCACCAAGTTATTCAAATGCCACGTGGCGACCGCTAGGTTGGAAGGGTTTTATGGTGGCGACCGCCATGTCAGAGGGAAAATGATGTGGCGATTGCCAACATGTCAAACGTCACGACATATGTCTTGTAGGCTGGACCTGGCGACCGCTAGGTTAGTGGGTCATCATTAGGTTTTGGGTGGGGTGCTGTTTGGTTTTTGTTTTGTGTGTTTTATATTTTTGTGTGTTTATTTTCTCTTTGTGTGTGTTTATTTTATTTTTTTTTTGTGTGTGGGTTTTTCTTGTATTACTTTTTTGTGTATGTTTGTTTTAGTTTGTGGTTATGTGTTTTTCAAATATTAGTTTGCAAAATTATTTGTTTCAAATCTTGTTTTGTTATATGTGTTTGTCTATGTGATGCGTTCTCCTGATGAATTTAATTTTATGTCGTGACTTGATTTTTAATTATTTTTATCTCATGTCTTGTCCCGAATTTTTGGATCTTGACTCGACCTATTAATTCGTGATTTTCTCCAATAAAATTAATTCTAAGTCGTGACTTGGCTTTTAATTATTTTTGTCTCGTGCCTCGTCCTGAATTTTTAGATCTTGACTCAACCTATTAACTCGTGATTTTTCTCGATAAATTTAATTTTGACTTAGCTTTTAATTATTTTTATCTCGTGTCTCGTCCCGAATTTTTATGTCTTAACTCAAGGAGGTAGACAACGTCCAAGGTCATCAGAACTTCTCAAACTCCCAACAACATCCTCAAATGCTATTCTGACTACCATCAACATCCTGACTACCAGGGAATATCTCCAGAACCACTCACATTTTGCTATCTCTACATACACTTGGCCAAGGATTATCACGCTCCCATCCACTGTGTTCCCGTCTATACCCCATCTTAAGTACACGGCTCATGACACAACATGGCTCACGACGTACCTAATCCATCACATGGCCAAACCACGTACACCAAACTCTAATCGAAAGGGATTATCACGATCCAAAGATCCAGTCATAACAACTGATTTCTAGGGTCTCCGACACTCTATCGCCCCTATTCACAAAGCCATTCATAACACAACTCTAACCTCCAATAGGATACTCTCAAGAGGAGTTAGCTATCCAAGCTGAAGCCATCAACCATACTTCGACTACACCTGGACAATACTCTACTCATGAAAACACTCAATGTTTTGCCAACCGAGGCAAACTTCACTTAGCTAAACCCAACTCACTGACGAGTTCCACAACATACCAAGCGATCGACGCTCAACCCATAACATTACCTTTCAACAACCACTATAACCGAGTCGCACATCTAAGACCCAAACCACGGTCTCGTCGTCTCAAATGGTGTAAGGTTATATATAAAGAAAACATGAAACACGACAACCTAAGGTCAATCTATCATGTTATTTCTAACACATACCACATAATCATGCTAACACATAGCTCAAAAGGATCATGCAGACACATCACACATACTGAGGAGAACCGACAAGAATGATGCGTCACTTTAGATAACCCACTTAGATTCCTTATTCCTTACTAGAAATCACGTCTGCAAAATGCGTTTCTAACTTAGCTCCCAAGTTCGTTAATCCAAACGCCCGAAGGCAAGACTAATCAGTCATAATATCCAACCTCCATACTCACATATACACAACAAACTATCATGCTTATGTTCCAAACACAGGCAACCAAGAACACACACATCTTTCCTCACAAGGTAACGCACCCTCTTCTCACAGCTCTTGGGTATTCGAACCCAGAGCTTTGATACCAAGTTATCACGCCCCAAACTCTGGGTTACACAAAACACCCACGAATAACCACTGAAAGCACTCGAACGAAAAGTATGAAAATCATAAATCCTAAACGAGGCTAAAATCTTTATAAAAACGTACTACTAAAGGTTTATTTGATTTGAAAGAGTAGCCTAAGAAACTACCATTACGGCCCCAAGGGCCAAGCCTTTAAAAACAAAATACATGTTTTAGATAAGAAAATCGTTTCTTTTAAAAGAAGCTTAGGTCGTTCCGAAATCTTCTTCGAAGCAAAAGAGTTTGAATGAAACCTAAACCATTTGAAAACCCCTTTCTTGTAAACTGTTGCACCAACCAACAAAAAATGAAGTAAGAAACTACAGAAAACAACAACCAACCCATGGTTCTCTCGAAAGTATAAATCATACATACATCCATAAAAATTTACATATGCTTTACAACATGTTACATCGCAACATGAAACACATACAAAAGGTATAAACTACCTATCCAGACATCTCAAGGTCAACCTATAGGACTATGTTCACCTGAAAAAGGTTTGACAAATCCTACTACGTGAGCCGAAGCCCAATAGAAAAAGACTATAAAATCATAAAGTAGGATATGCAATTATAGTACAAGCTGACTCACTCATAGGAGTCAAAAAGGTTTTTCGTCCTGAAAATCACAAGTTTTACATCAGGCTAACACGAGCCTCAAAACGGTTTTAGTTCATAAAACTCCACATTTTTCATCCTCAAACCAAGCATATCAACAATGCAGATAACGTTTTCACAGTTAAAGAAAAACAGTAACCAAAACGTTATTTTTCACTTGGACCACACAGCCGAGAACAAAATATTATTTTTTCACTCGGATCACACAACCGAGGAAAATAAAATAGAATGAACCCTATGTACTGACTCTGCCATATACATGGACAAAGGCAACCACTATAGACTCCTACCCATTATCTATCCGTGAACCACTTAAGGCCTGCTAGATAATGGCAAGTTCTATACGGAATCCCAACAACGTAGCCACTCATAGAACAATCTGCTCTTTACAAATTTCCACGACCAAGGGAAGAAGCACCTAAATCACGTTTACGAGGATTAACCCGAAGGACCATAGCGAACCTACTCTGCGCACGTTTTCGGACTTCCGCCGAGGAGCAATAGAAGCCCAACTCAAAACACCCATTGTCACGGTACATTTATGAAAATCATTCAAAAACCAGTATGTAGCTCAACTACGAAAATATTTCCACAATTATACATAAACATGTATAAAGATTCATCCATCAACATAGAGACCAAGTAAAACATTTCAAAATACTCCATCGTTTCCATCAAAACGTTTAAAAGCTGAGACTCAACCCCAAGGGTCAACTCCAAACCTCCAAAACACGTTTTTCTCACGATTTTCAGAAATCCTCCGGTTTAAAAATCACTTTTTTTAAAAAAATCATGAACATCCACAAGTTCATATCATGTAATAAACCAACAAAAAGCGAAAAACATGCTTTTTATCAAAGCCACATGGTTTAAACATGAAAATACAACATTTAAAGCAGTTTCAAGGGATTTCAATCGGTGAAAAGATCGATAATTATGCGCAGCACCCTTCAAAGATAATATAGTCTAAGATCCTACCTCGTTGAGCCAAAAGCTCGACGCCTCAAAAATTGAACCTCGATAAAACGAGATTCTGTCCGAATAGATGCAAAGCCCTCGACACCAATAGCAAGGATCCGCTGTCAGATTGCTAAAAATTGAGCCCCGAGCTCATCAAAATCTAGAGAGAAGGCAGAGAAAACTAAAACTTAGCTTAGAATCTAACTTTTCCAAAATACCTTCCAAGGGCTTGATATTTATAGGATTTTGTGCCAAGCGGTCACCGCCCGAGCGCTCAGGGCACCGCTCGAGAGGACCCCTACCAACATACCCCTCTGCCATACCATCGCTCGAGCGAATGACCACTACTCAAGCTGTCTCCTCACTGACCCACTCTCTGCCACCATCCCACTCAAGCGCACTCCCACCGCTCAAGCAGTTAACGCATATCCAAACACCCATTAGAACCTCGTTTTCTCTCCAGTACATATCTTTCATGCATATCCAAACTCAACTTACTCACCTGAAACATCACCGAGATCAAGAATTAATTCCAATTCCAGGGTCTCACAGATGGTACCATTTGAATTTCCAATAATCACTTTATCAAGTCCCAAGCAATATTCCATTTTGAATCTTGGCTTTACATCCCACACGTGCTTTGGGCTTCCACATACTATGATTTACTTGATCGCTCGAGTGGAGACATCCAAGCACCTACAAAACAGATTTAAGTTGAATCTTTTGGTACCCATACCTTTTTAGGTTCATGAGGGTTAGTATTCTTTACTTTTCAAATGATATTTTTATCAAGACCTCTTTTTTCCTCTATAAGGGCACGTGTATCTAATATGACCATTTTTCATACAATAGAAACAAGTAGTTTTAACATGATCATTTTTAGAACAAGTACTTCTTGAAGAAGCCTCTAAGTTTTTAATTTTCTTCGTTAAATCTATAATTTTATTTTTGCTACAAGATGATTTTATTTTTTCAAGCTCATCTCTTGAATAATTATTTTCTTCTTCTATTGTTGAAATTTCAGTTTTATGAGCATTTTCAAAAATCTCATAAGATGATTTTAACTCAATAAGTTCGTTTGAAAGTTTTTCAATTTTCATTTTTAAAAAAGTATTTTTCTTGCTTAACTTCAAACAACATTTATATAAACATTTATATTTTTTTAAAGTTCTTCATATGTAGGCAATGATTCATCACATGATTTATCACTACTAGAATTTCATACATTTGAAGTACTTATAGTGTTAGAATTTACCTCGTCATTGCTAAGAGCCATATAGCAAAGATTTACCTCCTCATTGCATGAATCTTCATTTGAAGTGCTTGAGTCAAGTTGATCCCAAGTTGTAGCCTTCATAGCTTTCTTCTTCTTCTTTTTCCTTCTTGATTTCTTTTTACTTAAATCACTTATGTACTTCTTTGAGCCTCGAAATTTCTTTGCAAGCTTTTTGTCATTCCTTAGAAATTTTTCAAGCTTTCTAGTGATGAGCTTCATATCACGATCTTCATCCTCTTCATCACTAGAGCTCTCATTTGATGCTTTGAAGACAACCATCTTCCCTTTGTTGAGCTCGATTTCTTTATCATTGATTGTCATCTCATAAGTAAGGAGTGACCCGATGAGTTCATCCAAGGCCATCTTCTTCAAGGTCATCTTCCTTGAAGATGACATTTTCTTTATGTTACAATTAATTACCAAAAAAAAAACACAAAAAAAGGTCATCTTCTTCAAGTCTCTAGCTTCTGTGATGGCTATGGCTTTAGCTTCCCACACAAGTGGCAAACTTCTAAGCACTTTTCTTAATAATTCATAAGAGGGGTAAGTCTTTCCAAGAGCATTCAAAGAATTAATGATGTGAGTGAAACGAGTATACATATCAGAAATTGATTCATAATCATACATTTTGAACGATTCGTATTCACTAGTCATTCTATCTATTTTTGAATCTCTAATATCTTCAGTTCTTTCATATGTGATTTTAAGCTTTTTTTAAATTTCTTGAGAACTTGTGCAAGTCATAACTCTACTATATTCGTTTGCATCTAAAGCATAGTATAAAGCATTAATAGCACTAGAATTAATTTACAGAAGCTTGATATCATTTTCATTTAATTCATAATCAAGTTTATGAACTTTATTTCCATATACTATTTTCATGGGAATATAATTTCCATTTACAAGAACTTGCCAAGCATGCCAATTCATACTTTGAATAAAAATTTGCATGCGTTGTTTCCAAAAAGTATAATGCATGCTACAAAATAAAGGAGGTCGTACGGACGATTGCCCCTCACCAAGAGGAGATGCACTGACTTGAGCCATGGATCTTTTTACAAAAACTTTTTAAGAAAAAATGTGACATACTCTTATACCAATTGATAGTGTATGTGCAATCCCAAGAGGGGATGAATTGGGTACTTAAAATTTTATTCCAATATTGACCGAATTAAATATGCAATGCCAAACGTTCACAAGTATTCTCTAACAAACAATTCAAGTAGATATAGAATTTAAAGTGCAAAATTAAAGAGATAGAGTTAGAGAGATATGACACCAATATGTACAAGATTCGGCACACTGGCCTACGTCCTTGCCTCAAGCCAACAGTTATGAGGATTTCACTAAACACTCCTTCAGTAGGCGAAGCAACCACTCTTCTTCAAATAGGCAGAGTAGCCTCTCTTGAGGATGTTCCCTCCTCAAGTACACACTCTTTCAGTAGGCGGAGCAGACTCTCTTGAGAATATTCCCTTCTCAAGTTCTTCCTTATAAGCGGAGTTCCCTCTCTTCTTCAATAGGCAGAGTTCCCTCTCTTGAGAATCTTCTTCTCAAGTTACAAGAAGAATAACAAGAAATTCAAATAGGATTATACAATGAATCAACTCCTCCAGTGAGTAAATGAATACAAATGAAGCACACTAATATTCACTCCAAATGATATACAAGTGAAAAGCTCAATAGAGTATTTCTAAGGTTTTCTCTCAAAAATATCTCATAAAATTGAAGAATTTGGAGAACAAACTTAATATATAAGAGAGAGTATGATGGAGGGCTTAGCTATCTCTTTTCTAAGCCTTAGGGGCTCTATTTATAGGCAAAAAACATGAACTAGCCGTTGGGCTATTTAAGGAAGTTTTAAACTAGCCGTGAAGTTCAAAACGTCAAAAATAGGTGACCTAGTTGACTGGATTGAGAGGTTCAGTCAACTGGATTGGTTCAGTTGACTGGATCTTGGTCTTTAGTCGACTAAATCACAACTGCTCAATTTTATCGACTTCAAGCGACCATAACTCCTTCATCTGGACTCCGAATAGGGTCATTCTTATGTTCAAATTGAAGCCCCAAAAGTTTACTTTCCAATGGTTCCAACCCCATAATAAAATTCATTTTGTACAAAAGGTTATGGCCAAAATACCGACAGTATGTCAATTTTCTTCACACAATTTTTGCATATTTTTGGCCGAATTTCTTTGAAAACATTTTAAAACACATTTTATACTTTGAAAATGATTTATCATGAATTATTTAACAAACCTATTGTCCATTTAAGGTCTCCTATGAGTTTTCACACATATAACCAATGGTATGTGAACTTACATAAGTTCTAGTGTATTTACACTTAGAAAATCTTCAAATCCTTCAAGTCTTTTTCTTTTTTTCTTGGTTTTTCTTGTGCTCCATGGATCTTAGCCGCTTGAATATGATCTTTATACTTCATGGCTTCCATTTTTCTTTCTTAATTGTGCTTTTGTATTGAAGTCATGTGAACACACTCAATTTGCACAATTAGAAGCTTTGGTTTGTTATAATCAAAATAGGTTAAAACCTAGTGAGGCCAACATCGAGGTCTTAGAATACTCAATTTGATCAAGCCATAAAGTCTTATAATTTTGATCAGAGTCCAGATGATTCATGTGGATACAAGAAGCATGACGAAAGCGTGGTGGTCTTTCTAGTATTTTATGTAGATGATATCTTGCTTATTATAAATGATATGAGGGTGTTATCTTTTGTAAAAGCATGATTATCTTGGTAGTTCGATATGAAGGACTTAAGAGAAGCCAGCCATATCCTTGGAATTAAGCTTTTGCGAGATAAAAAACAAAGGATGTTGAGCTTATTACAAGCAAAGCATATCAATGATATCTTTACTCGTTTTATCATGAAGGATTCCAAGAAAGAGTTCCTTCGTTTCAAGCATTGAATCACTCTATCCAAGAATCACTCTGCTTTGCCATTGGCATGGTTAAAAGATATTGGCCTAACTCAGGGCAAGAGCATTGGACTACGGTAAAGAATATAATCAAGTACCTAAAAAGGACTAGAGATTATATGTTGGTTTACTAGGCAGACAGTCTAGTACCTTTAGGGTACACACACTCGAATTTCTAGTCAAAACAAAGATTCTCGTAAGACTAGCTCAGGATATGTGTAGACACCCCAATTCGACCCTGCCTAATTTTAAGCAAATTCGATGATGAAAACAGGTGGAATAGTGCTTCAGTACGATCATCGAGAGGTGATCCAAGTTTGGTATTTGAACGCAGTCATCAAAAATCATCAAAACCAATGAAATTGCACCAAATCATCTATAACATGTTACCCAAGTCATTGTCAGAAGTGCCGACCGCAATGCTCATTGTGGCGGCCGTCAATAGAACCTCTTGGAAACCCTAGTAAAAAGTGGCGGTCGCCAACTACAACATGGCGACCGCAAACTCACATTGCAGCAGCCGCCAATAGAACCTTGTAGAACCTTTTCCAACCCAACGGCCGCCAACTTGAATTGTGGCGGCCGCCAACTCCAAATGGCCTGACATGTCACAAAACGTGGCAACACCTCATTGGTTGAAGAATTCTATAAATATCGTACCCCGGCATACGTTTTCAGAACGAATTTTGAGTAAGAGAGACTCTGCCGATATACCGAGCGATTTCGATCCCCGACGCCGAAGCCCTGCCGAAATACTGAGATCCGAGCCT
>JAOTRH010153871.1:0-13163 GCA_034768845.1 Heliamphora exappendiculata | reverse complement strand
GACCTGCTTGCATGTGCTTGGGTTCGGCCATGCTTGTGGGGGTCCGTTGGCCTAAGACATGTGGTATGGAGGCAATGCCACTCTTGGATGCTATCAATGGACGCATGAAATCGTGAAATGAGTCGGGCACGTCAATGCTTGACAAGTTGATCGGTGTAGTGTATTTGTGGCCAAATGATCATGTTGCCTTGCTCGTGTGCCACGTTGGTGCAACGTTGAGGGTACGCCATAGCCCAAGACGGACGTTAGCACGCGTGTGCACATGAGGACCACGCCTTGGGCACGAAAATGACCCTTGGTGTTGTGCGGGGGTACGAGACACCCCGTGGCTATCTGAGGAGCGCTGCAATGACCCGATCTACATCAGAGCTTGTCAGCTAGTCAGGCCTCAAGGCTTGATGACCGGGGGGCCTCAGTTGGGCGAGTGCCTTGCTCAGGATGAGCTTGGTGCAAGGAAGCTACTGTACCGTTGAGTTTGCAACTTGGGACGTCAAGTCGTCAGATGGCATCCTGGTTATACGGGACTTCCATGTGGGGAGTTTGTTCCTGCTTGACACAGCACGGGGCTTAATTAGAAAAATTTGAAGGACGGGTGATCTTATCCACTCGGATGGTCAGAGTATAGGCGGGTTCGGACTTGGTGGAGTTCGGATGCCACACGGGGATCTATTCCGCTGCGCCAAAAGAGTCGTCCCGTGACACACGCATATGTGGTAAGTCAAGGCCAACTCATAAACCACAGGCCTCGTCAATGTGGAAGTTGTACTAATCCTTTATTTATGAATATTGTATCGTGCTTCCCTTAAACCAAGAGGTAAGGCCTAGCTATGTTGAAGTTTTTGACGTGCACCACAAGATTTTGGGATTTTGTGGCTTAGAGGCTAGAGATGGTGGTTTTTGCCACGTTGTTGTGCTCCGTGATGGTCAAGCTGCCTTAGTCCACTCCTAATGAGGGGGAGACCTAGCCATTAAGTTTATCTGTGGAAATCTAAATGCTCAAGACAATGTTGACAGTGTAACCAACTTCTGACAAGATCCCAAAAAACACTACAGTAAATCATTTTGGACATTTAGTTATGAACATGTGCTCCTCTTCTATAAATAGAAAGTAGTACTCAACTACCACCCTTACATCAGAGTGAGAATAAGTCATTCTTCCCTATGCTCTGTACATTGGGCACTGATTTTGAGCTCCCCTCTCCTTCCCTCCCTCTCTCTCTCTCTCTCTCTCTCTCTCTCTCTCTTACTCAGTTGGATTGCTCCCATCTCTCTCCCATCATCCTCAAGTTTTCTGGTGCCCATGACACAATGTGTCACTCCTTGGTGAACTTTGGCCATTTGATCATCAACCCTCCCACATTACTCTATTAACATGCCCATGTAATATATAACCAGAGCAGCAAAAGAGTTCACCATGACTGACACCTGTCAATTACCTCACATCCAATTGCTCCAAACTAGTTAACCATACACCTAATATGTCATTAACCATCTATTAGTATACAATCCTTTCCTTAACAGATTTTTAGCTCAGCTTGAACCTATACTATCCAAGCCCAAGCCACGCTGATCAATATTTGAATGTTATTCTCAGCCATCTTGAAAAGATATAAATCGAGAATATAAAGACGGGACCATAATTGATTAGAACAATCCTAGCAGCAATTGAAAACAATAATTATAACCCAGACAAAAGTAAATCACAACCATATGATAGCCTGTATCAAATGGTTGTGATCGACTTAGTTATACTATGCTATCCTTCTTCATATTCTCAGGGAAGAGAGGGGGGGGAGGGGGGCGGCACCATAGAAGATCAGTAACACAAGTTCATCTGCATAAAGTAGCAGTGCAGTTAAAGAGCGTTGCGTAGAGAGAGAGAGAGAGAGAGAGAGAGAGAGCACGTCCATAGGTGTTAATTCAAAACCCCATTTGCCAACTCTCCCCATAACCCATGGAGCACAAGTAGCGCCGTGATAATGCAGCCCAACCTCGAAGCTTCTTTAGTTTGAAGTCGAAGATTCAGTGATAGAATCCAGATGCCACCAAGCAATGCTTAGCAGCTTCCCTGAATGCCCACGGAACTGCAGTCTAAATTGAAGATTGTGAACCTCATCAAACAGTTCAGAGTCGTGTTCTAGTCCACAAGTTAATCAACTTAGCTGTTCCGAATTTAATCGCTGAAAAAAGGAAAATGGGCAAAATACTGGACCAAGAAACATCATCCAACAACTTTACTATAATCCAATATCCAGTACATAACAGTTCAAAAACATCATTTAGGTCATTCCCCAACTGTATCAAGACCATTAAAAAAATAATACTATCAACATCCTTATGTGCAACACCAACATGAGCAAGTCAAAGATTAATGTCGCAGCAATACAGCACAACTTCATCGCAAATATTGTATCTTTTTTGTTATGGCAAGATGGTTAGAAATGACAAACCTCGAAGGCGATGACGCAGTGAACTCTTGTATGGTTGAGGTGGCATTATTATCTCGATTCGACGTCGACGACGACGACGACGACGACGGTGTTGATGATGATGAAGAGGATGCGGCAGGTGGAGGCTGAGAAAGACCAACCCTTTCTTTGAAGTCTTTAAGCAATGTTACCCATTTCATCGTTTTTCCGATATAATTTCAGAAAACCTCTACACCTTTCTCATCCGACGACTGTCCCTCCGGCCGATCAAGCTCAAGCAGATCCAAATGATTCTAGAGAACAATCCAGAAGGATCTCCGAGCTAAACACCCCCAATACCTCCCCAAGATTTCTCCACCCGACAAAAAAAAACAGAATCAATAAAAGATTCAAGAAAAATGTGCAAAAGAAACGAAAGGTGAGAAAACAAATTTCACACAAATTTTTTTAAAAAAATCGTGATTGAAGCTGGTGATGAACGAATCTGTAAAATGAACTGATCGATCGGAGTGAAAAGATAATTGATTGATAGCAGCAAGATCTGAATGTATTTCTATTTAGAAATAATCAACTGGGGTTTTTTTTCCCTGATCTGTAAATTTATGCTCTGTGAATTTCTTAAACGAATTCGATTCCTGTATTGGAGATTTTCTGAAGTTATTTTTGCCCTAGGGAGGAGAGAAGTGCTGAACGAAACCCGACTTTGGTAAGGAAAGAGGAAACGAAGAAAGAGAAAAACAACAGCAGCTTCTTTCTCTCTCTCTCTCTCTCTCTCTCTCTCTCTTTCTTTCTCTCTCTTCTGTGTGCTTGTTTTCGGACGACCTCTCCGCGCCTCGTTTCTTGCTCTATATCTTTCTATTTCTCTCTCTAAAACTTTTCTTTGAACTCAACCTCGTCTCTCTCTAATAAAAAACTCTCGTGTACCATGTCAGCGTGGGATCCACGTTGCCGAGGGCTTACACGTGGCATCTCGTGATCTACGGTCAAAAACGTGTGAGCCTCTTCGTTTTGTCAAACTATGAGTTGCGTCCAAAATTCAAGGTGATGTTAATTTTTGATAAATAAAATTATTTGATTTTATTTGATATTTTTAAAAAAAATAATTTTTTAATTAAAAATTAACTTTAAAGCTATATTTTTTGACTTTTTTAAAAAAATTAACTAATTTTTTATTTTTTCTAAAAAAAGGTTACACATATTTCAAACCTTTTAATTTTTTAAAATCAAATAATTATAATATTTTTAAATAAAAAAACCAACTCTACTCTCGTTTCTAAAAAGATAAAATGTGCATTTATTTAAAATATTATAATATAAAAGCACACATCGGCCATTTAAATATTATAATATAAAATTGCTAAATTCGCTTAGCTTCATATTCATAAGAACCATTCTAAAACTCTTGTTGTTACTTAAAAAATATATTGTCAATGAGACCCCTCGATCGGTCTATTCATTGCTCGATCAGTGAAATATACAGTGCTGTAATTTTTTTGTTGCAGATCAAAGAAATCGAGAGGTGCTATAGACCTCTCGAGCGGTCTGTCGGGCGGTCTGACTCTGCATCCCTGCAATATTAAACCAAAACTCGAATAAGACAAGTGTCAAAATATCGATGAATAAAATAAATAAAATGAATAAACATTTATCATAAAATTGTCAATCATAAAACGAATATTACCGAGGGCAAAATTTCTAACAATCTCCCCATTTGGCAATTCTGTGACAAAATTCAACAATCCAAAATATCCAAGCATGAAACCAATGACACAGCAACAATTTGAAAAAAAATACTAACTCGATACCGACCCAAAAATATATATATAAACTTCCCCTCAAACATATAAACTCCCCCCTCAAACATAACGCAAAAAAAATAAACGACTCCCCGCAACAAAAAAATCTATCAACAAAAAAATACTAAGTCTAAGACCGCTATTATCTCCCTTTTTGTCACAAATTGACAAACACGCACAAGAAAAAAAATATTTTTGAGTAGGAAACAACATTAAAAAAACAAGCACAAGATCCAGGCATATTTGCATTTACTTAAAATACCAAAATCTAGTCAAAGTGATTAAAACACGCACAGAATCCAAAATACTCTATATTCATATATGAACGCACACAATCATAGTAGATTCTACATGAAGAAGTGTGTGTGACTTGAAAACTTTCAGGCACAAAGTTCAAATCCTGTTTGGGATCAAAAAGACTGAGTCACATTTATTTATCAGATATCAAGAATATCACAAACTCAAACCAGTGTTGACCCAATTCACTTTATGTTAACTCCCCCTCAACTAGAGATTTCATTTTTTAAAATTTTTTTATATAAATTTTCATAGGCGGCTTTCACACTAATACGAACGAAAAGGTAAAGTTCGCATAAGTAGCCATTTTTTAAGCAAAATTTGACACAAATTTCAATGTGACTGCACACTGATACGTACGAAAAGATAAGATTCGCATAGGTAGCCATTTCTTCAAACCAAACAAACAGAACCAAAAGAAGGAAGGAGCTTAAACATTAAGAACAAGTGGGTCGCCACTATGTGGTCATTTTGTAAAATCTTTAGATAACTGAACAATAAAATAGACCCATAAAAAATAATTCCAAGTGCGAAAAATTCTTGTATCTAACAATGTTCAAGTGGTGTACAGAATAGACTCATATCTGAAAGAATTCTATCAACTATGAACTAGATTACCCAAAAACAAGTGCAGCAGTTAATCTCAAAGCCTAACTAGTGGAATTTCAGCCAAATGAAATAATGCACATAAAATGTACTCAAACCTTAATAAAGTCCCCCACAATTTTTTTATATTAACAAAAAAAATACAAAAAAAACAAGACTCAAAACAAACTAGAGACTACAACTAGCTAAAAAGATGTCAAGGTCACTCTTTCGTACTCAAATTTTTTTGATTTTCAAAGGCACAACTTCTGGGTTAGACATTCAATTCTTTATAGGTTGATGTGACATTTCAAATCTGAATCTATATTGGTCAATTAACCTAGTGTAGTGAGATCTGATGTGTCCATTTATACCACATTGATGATAAATAGGCACAAAAAATGTATTTCTATTCAATTTCATGCAATTGGAACGTGTGTAACCAATAATACCACAATGATGATAAGTAGAAATAAATTTAGCATTTCTTACATCACCATGTATAATGGTGGATTTACCCATCTGATTATCCCACTTTTTGCCACTTTCTACCTTCACAAAATTTGGTGCAGACTCAGGTAAATTTGGTTGGTCAATTTTTTCTTTTTCTTTTGTCGAGTTGTTTGAATAAGCACCCGTAAATCCAAGCCCTCTCTTGTCAGTCACTGCCTTCTGGCTCCCAAGCATGTCATCCAAAGTCATGGTGCATACATTCAATTTCTTGAAAGTAAATTGAGCATTTAACAGATTTTTTTCAAATTTAATCAATTTTTATTCAAGATTAGTTTTTAACTTCACACAAACATGCAAATCTTTTTCAAGAATTTTAATCCTGGTTTGTTTAGTTTGACATACTTCAGACAAGTCATTTTTCTCTTTTTCACATTTTGCAAATTTTTCACACAAAATCACCCTGTCTGATTTTAATTTCACAACCAGGTCTTGTGCTTCAGTTAGCTCTTGTTTGACTCTGTCTTTCTCTTTTTCACAGAGTTTATATTTTTTAACGAATTTTGCATTTTGTTTGGTCAACTTAAAGTACTCTCTATAGAGTTTATCATAAGTTTGTTGAAAAGTTTCATCATCCTCACTTTCATCAGCATTATTACTCTTCTCTTTTTTAGAATCTTCAGAATTGTCAGACCCACTAGATTCCTCCTGAACAGAAGCAACAAAACTATAATTTTCCTATCATCACAATCAGGGTCCTTCTCATGACTCGTGTTGGGTTCACTTTCATCATCTCAAGTGACTGTAAATCTTTTGTGTTTTTTTCTAAGAAGGTTCGAGTATTTTTTAGTCATGCGTCCATATCATTTGCATTCATAGCATTATATTTCAGAAAATTGGCCTTTCAACCATTTTTTAATAAAATTTGACATATTTTTGGCTTTGTCTTTATCGTGTTTCTTTTGTGATTTTTCCTCCGTATTAGGCTTTTTAGTTTTTAAATTTTTTTTAAATTTTTTCACAAATATTGCCATCATCTCAGAGTCTAAATCTTTATCCGAGTCACTTGTAGAACCAAGAGCTGAAGAAAAAGCTAGATTTTTTGAAATCTTTTTGTTTTGAAAATTTAGCTAATAGGTTTGTAGGTTTTCAACTAAATTTTCAACAGAAATAGAATCGATATCTTTACTTTCTTCTATTGCTATGACTTTTGGTTGAAAACATTCGGGTAAAAATCTAAGAATTTTTCGAACAATTTTAAACGTTGAAATTTTTTCACCAAGATTAAACGAGGCATTACAATATCGCTTAATTTTGCGTAAAAATTATCAAAACTTTCATCGTCTTTCATACGCAGAGTCTCAAAATTTGTTGTAAGACGTTGAAGTTTTGATATTTTTACCGTGTCAGTCCCTTCATGAGTGATTTGAAGTATATCTCACGCTTTTTTAGTCAAATCACACGTATTAATTCTACGAAACTTATCTTGTGTGACTCTACTAAAGATAGCATTTATAACTTTACTATTCCAACCTGCATTCTCAAAATCAGCTCTATCCCATTTAGTTACGAGCTTTGGAACGATTTCTCCATCAGTAGTATAGGTATGAGGCTTATAACCCTCAACAACAGAACACTAAACTCTTTCGTCAATAGATTTTAAAAAAGCTCTCATCCTAACTTTTCAAAAGTGATAATTATAGTTGTCAAGCAAGGGTGGTCTACCGGTCGAAGCGTCTTCTCTAAGAAAATTCATTTATTGCAAACCAGATAATGGATCACACAAAAAATTTTATAAAAACTTTTTGTGACCTGCTCTGATACCAATTGCAAAAATCACGTTTACCGACTGATTTGCACAAATTAATTTTCTTAAATAAGCTAAACGATGCAAATAAGCTTAAAACAATTAATCCCACAAGCAGCAAATATAAATAATCACAACCACACACGCGACAGTAATTTTTACGTGAAAAACCCTAAACTCGGTAAAAATCATGAGACCACACCGGGTCTAGAAAATCAAGCACTATTAAATGTTGATTATAAGATAATCTTACAAACCGACGTTATACCCACAACCAAATGTTTGAAAGCCTACTCCTGCCGAATCGACATACACCAACTCCTGTGGTTGACCGCCAATGGAACCTACCACCGGACTTCAATGCTGGCGGACTCGTCCACCAGACTTCAACACTTGAAAATCCTCTCAAACGACTCAACGAACACAAACAGATGTTAAAGGTTTGATTGGCTTGATGATTTACTTGACTGCGCGAAAGCTTATTGAATCATCAAGTTTTATAGCAGAGCTTGCCAGTATGTATCATCTTCAAAGCTTGTAGCGGTTAGATTTTTCACAAAATAAAAATAATGAGCCCCCTATCCATAAACCCTAGCTACCTATTTATGTATAGAGAGGTTTCAAAAACCCTAGCTGCCTAATTCAACAATAGAAAAGCTGCTAAATTAATAATTGAGAAGCTGCTAAATCCACAATAAGAAAGCTGCTAAATCAATAATTGAGAAGCTGCTAAATCCACAATAGAAAAATTGCTAAATCCGCTCAGCTTCCTATTCATAGGAACCCTTCCAAAACTCTTGCTGCTACTTAAAAAATATCTTGTCGTCGAGACCACTCGATCGGTCTATTCACTGCTCGATCAGTGAAATATGCAGTGCTGTAGTTTTTTTGTTGCAGATCAAAGAAATCGAGAGGTGCTATAGACCTCTCGAGCGGTCTGTCGGGCGGTCTGACTCTGCGGCCCTGCAATATTAAATCAAAATTCGAACAAAACATGTGTCAAAATATCGATGAATAAAATAAATAAAATGAATAAACATTTGTCATAGAATTTTCAATCATAAAAACGAATATTCCCGAAGGCAAAATTCCTAACAGAAATAATTTTTTATTTATCTTATTTTATTTTATTTATTTTTAAATAATTTTTTAATTATTTAATCAAATTATTATGATTATTGCATCATCTCATCGTCATTAAGACAAGTCGAAAGAATAAAATTATGTGATCAAAATATTAAAAAAAAGTTAAAAAAGACAAAAATTAGTTGAAATAAACAAATAAGTCAAATTCTATGTTACTTTATTTTCGCATTTAATGAAAAAAAAAATTTTGATCAAAATTTTTTACCTTTTTGATTTATTTCATCGTAACAATTTTAAAAGTTAAAAAAAGACAAAATTAGAGAGAAATTAAAAAAAGTCTAAGATAAGCAAAAATTTCGATATTTAGCATAAACAGCGGGTGTATTATTTATTTATATTTAATAAAAATTATAGTATTGACATTTTTCATAATTTCTAAAATCTCTTTTAAGGTGTCTTACTCGTACATAAAAATTTAACACAAGGTGTTTTTACTCTTTCTAGTTTATCTTTCACTTAAAAAATTGATTTTACCGCATGTAGTTATTCTTTTCATATTTTTCGTAAAGTTTGTCATAAATTCATTCATTTTATCATCACGAGTTTACCCATGATGATAAAGCATATGACTATCATAATTTTTACACTTAAGAAAAGAAATTATATTTACTCAAAAAATATCACAAAACAGTAACTGACAATAAAATAAAATTTAAATACAAATTCCAGCTTTAAAATATTTTTTCTGTGAGGGATGAGAAAATAAAAAAAATTTATTTCCTGGATTAATATGCATTAAAATAACTATGAAGGATAAGACCCATAAGGATCAATATAAATTTTATGAATTTGTGTTTTTTTATTTTATTTTAACTTATTTTGATTCTCTCAAGTTCCTCATTACGTGTGGACAAGGGTGGCTCAACATAGGCTCGTCTAAAGCAAATGCAAATGACAAATTATTAGGTACTTTCGGAACAATATGTAAACGATATTATGTAATATTTTTAATAATAAATGATCGTAACTCATATTATATAGACTATTTTTTGTTTTCTAACTATCGAATAAAAATAAATCATTATATTCATACCATAAAATTTATATTAGGTAAAAAATCATGTAAAATTATTACCAAATATTACTATGAAACGATTGAATAATTACTTAATGCAAATGGAGGTTTATTAAATGAAACTATTAACTAATATGTGTTCTCTCTCTGAGTTGCGTGCACCGTTAGATGTCTTTCATAGTTTCCATCTGGTCATAAACGTGGAATTGATCAACAACTATATTATATAGGGGAAGTCCAAGTCATCTAATGCAATATGATCCAAGTGAAGTGCAGCGGAAAATTATTAAGTATTTTCAATAAATGATAATTTTTGATATATATTAAATGAATTATTTTTCTCTTTTATTTATCTAATAAAAATGGGTCACTATTAATGTGCTACTTAGAAGTATTTTTTTTCTTACATATAGAGGGTGTATAAAATTGCTGAAATTAGTAACTAGATTGTAGTTTATAGCATAAATTGTGAATGTTTGGTAAAAATTATAACTTATAGATAAAATTTTAAAAAAAATAATTAAAATTTGTAGCAGAAATTATAAGTGTTTAAAAAAAATTATAATTTATAATTAAATTTAGTAGCAATAAGCTAAAAGTTAAGTCAAGAAACTTAGCTAAATACCCCATAATTAAATGAGAACATCACGTGATATTATCTATATAGTGCTCTCTACCTACTTCTAAATAATTACTTGATGGAACCTTACTTGAGACCCAATCCAAGGTAATAAAAAGAAAGAAAAAAAACCTCTTAACCTGCGTTTGGAAAAAAGAGAAAAAAATAGATTATTTACATATATTCTCCTTTTATGGTAACTAAATAAAAATGAATTTTTTTCCTGATTAACAAAATATATAGCCACGTTTTTTGTCTTTCAAGTAACCCAAGTAAAAAAGATTTAAATTAGCTCCTATAATATTTCTTGTCTTTAAAAAACGTCCAAGTACATAGAAATAAGCCAAATAACCAATCACATAAATTGATATCTTACCCTTGGTCGATGATTTATTTATCTGGTTGTAGTAATTCTTTTTCTTTTCTTGCATTTTTTGTGTCATTTTTTTGGTTTCGTTTGATACCCTGACTAAAAGTCAAGTGTTTTAAAAAAAAAAACTTTTTATTATTGGCATTAAGCCAAACAAGTAAAAAGTTTATTTGACTTAAAAGTGACTTAAAATCATTATACAGAAAAATTATATATAATTTAACCATTAATTTTTCATAACTTTAAACAAGAAGACTAAACCTTTCTTCCTGCATAAATTTTCTCTATAAATTTAAGATGGAAACAGAAGAATATAGAGTAGATTAGGTCAATTTCACACCTGCACACATAAGCCTTTGTTTCCTACGAAGTGATGGTAATAGCCAGTAAGGGTTAACTGGTTAGGTAAGAATGGGTCTTTTCTAATCCAGAAGGTTTCAACTTAAGATCAATGCTATGGCACTTTGAAATGTGGCCCAAATTTCACATTTTCTTGCTAGCGAAATGTCACTGGGAAGCATAGTTTGGATACAGTATAAGAGAGTGTATCGGTTTTTTTATTTAATACAAATGTATCGTTCAATTATTTTTGATATTTTAATTAATGGTGTTATTATATCGCAAGACTGACTTTTTTTTATTTAATTAAATTCATAAATGATAATAAGATTTTAAAAATTGTGTCGTTGTGCTGCATACTTGAGATAATTTGGAACTCAAATTTGTACATGACAAAATGGAAATGGTGTGAAGAATTGTTTGGTAACGCTTACTATTTTTTATTTTAATTTTTAAAATTTTCATAAATTATAAATAAAAATATATTTAATAATTATTTTTATTTAAAAAATATATAAATAGTTTTTAAATTTTATAAAATTTTTGTAAACACAAAAAATGTGTTTTTTATTTGTTTTTTAAATAATTTTTTATTTTTTTTTATTTTTTTTCATCACCTCTAACTATCACCGACCACCTTTTTGGATCAATACTTTCAACCACCATTAATACATCTTACTATCATCAGTATCATACATCTATGGCCACCATATTTTCTACAAACTCCGACCACTACTTCTACTTACCACATCTCCATACCACTGCCACTTTCAATTCTATCCACCACCACCGTACCACCTACAACCAATCGTCGCTTTCACTCGCTACCTTTCATTATCTGTCGTCATCATTACTACCACATTTGATCATCTTTAATTTTATCTATCAACTACCACCTCCACCCATTGATAACACATTTGGCCAATGTCAACCACCATCGTTGTCATTACCTGCGGCTATTATTTTTAACAGCTATCATTTTATTTTATTTATAAAAATATATTTATTATTTATTATAAACAAAAATTAAAAAACTGTAAATATTACCAAACCGCCTCAAGTTTGTGTGTTTATAAATATAGTATTTTGTGGTAATTTGAAGGGTGTATTTTTATTTATATTTTAAGTGGCAATATTGATGGAACACGCTAATGGCTAAAATGAGCAGAAACCTTAAATTCTTTTGTCAAGCATATAAATTTGTTACAAAAAAAAACAATTATTATTTTGATAAAAGTAATTCATCAAGCGATTTTTAATTATCGCTTATAGCCGACAAAGAACATTTTGGAGAAAATGCTTTTTGTCATGTGTGTCTTAGAATTTGGGCTTTGATTTGGATGTTTATCAACTACTGTGAGCTAATAAAAAAATGATAAAATATTATGAAAGCTTAAAACAATTATTTTATTGAAACCATGTTGAATCTGGTCACCTTACTACGTATTCATTTGCCTTTTTTCGTGGGTAAAGTGCAATGTTTTGAAAATGAAAAATGCTAAGCGTACAAATTAGGACGCAAAGCTCTTTTTATATAGAGTGAATTTTATAATTGTTTAGCACTTATTTTATGTAAGAGAAGTGTATTTAGAACTGTGTCTGGTAAGTGTATAAATAGTATATAACTCTCTAAAAATTAAGTCGATGAGCCGAATCAAAAAAGAAATTAAGTGAATGGATAAAATTAAATAGTAATGTTATAATTATATTTTAATAAATTTTTAATTAAAAATTAAAAATAATATTTAATTCACAATTTAAATAACAAAATAAAATACATCTCATCATCCAAGTATGATTCCAATTACAAATTATAACATCTAACAAAGGTAATTGAAATTTATAGTACAATTCATGAATATATATAATAAAATATAAATCAAGTAACAAATAAGCAAAAAGTATTAGAATTCATGAATATATATAATAAAATATAAACCAAGTAACAAATAAGCAAAAAGTATTAGAGTTTATTCTATTGCATCTTTCCAAAAATAAAGGGTAAATTACACTGACATCTCATGAGGTTAATGAAAATATCAATTATGGTTTTTATGATTTTTTAAATGTTACTAATCTTTTATCTGATTTAGTTTTTGCATCAAATTAGTTCAAAAAAAAATTCTCGTAAACTTTTAACGGAAAAACTATTTAAAAATAAAAATAAAAATAAAAAAATTATTTTCTAATTATTTTGTGTGTTTAAAACATTTTGTTATTATAATTAGAAATTATTTTTTATTTTATTTTTATTTTTTCTAAAAAACAGTAACACTGTTTTTTTAATAAAAAATAAAAATAAAATAAAAA
>JAOTRH010153870.1:27873-44783 GCA_034768845.1 Heliamphora exappendiculata | reverse complement strand
GGTAGAGGGGGAGAGTGGGGGGACAAAGAGCAGAGAGAGAGAGAGAGCAGCAAAGAAAGAGGGATGGCGATGGTGGTGGTGGTGTGGGGGTCAGCGGTCGACGGCAGTGTGTGTTTGGGGTGTGGAGGTGGTTTTTTGGGTATATGAGTGGTTTTGAGGTGTGAGGTGATTTTGGGGTGCTAATGGTAGTTTTCGTTAAAAATTTTAACGATTTAGTTCAATTGATGTAAAAATTAAATCTGAGGAAATATTAGTGATATTTTAAAAATCATAGGGAATATTTTTATTTTTGTCAAAAATTTTAGAAGAAGTCAGTGTAATTTACCCTTTTAATTTTTTTATCGAACCTATTTATTTGAAACTCTTGCTATATTACTGGTTAGTAGTTAATCATTTACTTAAATTTTTTATTTTTTGTTTGTTATTATTAATTTGGCTACAATTGTTTCGGCGGTTATTATTGTCATATTTATAAATTATAATCTTTTTAATTTATAAATAAATATATGATTAGATGTGATAAGTTTTTCTATCCATGAGATAATTAAACATAAGAATTGATAAAAATTAAGATTATGAACATCGATATTTTAAGATTATTAGTGATGGAATACTTAATGACGCTTAATCCATTTCTATAAAACAAATATAGCTTAAAAGAGTTAAATTATCGCTCCACAAAAAGGATTAAATGCTACAATGAGGTGGGTCTCACGTTGTTATTATTATGGATCCATTTTTTGGTTTTTAATTATTTTGTTGAAAAAACTATTTTGGAGTTTAATAGAACAAATGGCCTATTTAGTTTATTTTGTGTATTTTTAAAAAATTACTTTTTGGTAAATTTTTTTATTATTTTGAATTGTCTCGATTAGAAAAATTAAAAAAATTAAAAAATTAATCAAAAGATAAAAAAATGACTAAAAATAAAAATAAGTAACATAAAATCAAATTTATTGTTATATTTTGATTTTTAAAAATTATTTTCTTATTTTGATCATAAAAAACAAAAATTTTAATTCATCTAGACTAAAAGAGTTCAAGAGGTATGTTAGTTTGATTAAATGATAAATAAATTATTATATATATAAATAAAATAAAATAAAATAAGCAAATAAAAGCATTATCTATATTGGTGTTGTTTGTCATTACTAAAACTAATAGTTTATATATTGTAATTTGTAGTAGAAATTGTGAGATTTCGTAAATATTGTAATTTGTAATTAAAATAGAAAAAAAATAGTTATGATTTGGACCAAAAGTTATGAATATTTGAAAAAAATATAACTTATAACTAAAAATAACAGCAAAAAATTAAAAATTACTACCAATAATTTTGTCAAACAGCCACAATAATAAGATAAAATACTTGATGTGATATCTATTTAAATGTCAAAAATCTAATTATCGAAATAAAACTATTTTATCCTTTCTTTTTGTTATCTCTCGTCTCTCATATTTTTCAATAAAAAAAGTAAAAAAAATAATTCGTATTACTTACTAAAAAATATTAATTAATATTACTTACTAATTCAATAAAATAAATAATTAGCTTTTATTTTCAATATCTTTTTATTTTATTTTTTTACCTCCAGTAAGTAGCAAACTAACAAAATCATATATTTAATTGAATGTCTTAAAATTGATCGATTAATTAATTATTAAATTAATAATATTACTTTATGATTTACTAGTACTCTTAAATTACTTAATGTAGAAAATTGAGTTCCTTTAGCAATGTTTTAAAAACTAAATCATTGAGCAAACCAGAAAAGAGATCTGGCGAATGGGTTACCAGTTCAACCGTTATCGCACCGTGATGTTTTATATATAATTAAAATATAAAAATAACATCTAACTCATAATTTAAATAATATAAAAATATTTTATAAACTGAGTACGACTCCAATTATAAAATTAAAACCTCCAATAAAAGTAATTAGAATTTAAAGTATGCTAAATTCTTACATTAAATTAAAATAGAAATAAGTTAAACATATAATAAAATAAAGGATAAATTATACTAACCTCTCCTGAGATTTATAAAAATATCAACTACCTCCCATGTGAGTTTCGAAATGTCATTAACCTCCCTTTAAATTTAATTTTTACATCAAATTAATTCAAATGTTAAATTTCTGTTAAGTAATTAACGAAAAGCACCAAACCACCCTTAAACCAACCCCCTAAACCACCCCAAAAACCAAAACCCACCCCTCAAAACCATCCCCCAAAACCCAACCCCAAAACGACAAGCCCACGCTGCACACCGCCGCCACTACTGCCGCCGCACGCCACCGCTGCCGCACTCTCTCCTCTCTCCGTCCCTCTTTCTTTGCTCTCTACCCTCTCTCTCTCTCTCTCTGCTCTCTTGCTCTCTCTCCGCGCTCTCTCTCTCTCCGTCCCTTTTTTTCTGCGTGCGACGGTGGCGGGCGACGGTGGCGTGCGGCATAGAAGGAGGGATGGAAAGAGAGAGAGAGCAAGAGAGCAGAGGGAGGGAGAGAGAGAGAGAGAGCAGAGAAAGAGGGACAGAGAGAGGAGAGAGTGCGATGGCGGTGGCGTGCGGCGGCAGTGGCGGCGGCATGCGGTGTGGGCCGATGGTGGCGAGCCGTTGTGGGGGTGGTTTTGGGGGTGGGTTTTAGGGGGTGATTTTGAGGGGTGGGTTTTGGTTTTAGGGGTGGTTTTGAGGGTGGTTTAGGGGGTGAGTTTTGGAGAGTGGTTTTGGGTGGTGGTTTTGGAATGGTTAGGTGGTTTCTGTTAATTATTTAACAAAAATTTAATATTTGAATTAATTTGATGCAAAAATTAAATCTAATGGGTGATTAATGACATTTCAAAAATCACATAGGAGGTAGTTGATATTTTGGTAAATCTCGAGAGAGGTCAGTATAATTTACCCTAAAATATAAATCAGGTAACACGCGCAAAATATTAAAAGTTAATTTATTACATCAATCATTCTAAAAAAAAAATCATAAAATATTATTTTTTTCTTTAGTATGGTGGTTCGATGGCTTGTGTGTTATTAGTATTGATTTTGGTGGTCGCTTTTTACCTTTGTATTTCTTTTATACATCTACTATTGAACTGATTATAAGTTACAATTAGTTAATTAAGAGTAATCTAAATGAGCAATTATATTTATTAACTCTATTATACAATTACATTATATATAATTGAATTTCAAGAGTCAAATTAAAAAGTATTATAAGAACCGATTAGTTCTTATAACTCATTCGATTTAATTGAGTTGACGATTTAATCGCGAGTTAAAATATTTTGTTAAAAAACAACGATTTTTATATTTAGCCGGTTTAACGGGTAAATCTGGATCGCTATTGTAAGAATCGACAAGTTATTATAACCCACCCTATTCGACTGGGTCGACGATTTAACCGTGGGTTAAAATAATTTTGTTAGAAAATCATAATTTTTAAATTTGATGAGTTTAGTAGGTAAATTTGGACCATTTATTAGACTGGGTGACGAGTTAACCGGTTAAACTGAACTATTTAATTCAGTTATGAAAATATTGGCCTTTACCCCCTAATCATAACTAGCTCTATGCTAGACTAATAAATAAACGCAATGGTTGGCAACTCAAGTTTTTTAATTTTTTGACAAAAAAAATGCAACAATAAAAAAACTACCACAATTCATTTGGCAAGAAAATAAAAAGTTAAAAATTAAATACAAAAGCCTCGCTTGGCGACTTGACTTTAAGTCAGACTTTTTGTTTTAAGTCACTTTAAACTCAAAAAACAAAAAGTTTGTTAAGAAGAGGAATATGGTGACTTTAAGTCAAAGGCTTAAAGTGCCTTTAAGCCAAAAAGTAAAATTTTTTTGCTTAACGTTATTATAATTTTTTAAAATTTATTTTTATGTAATTTTATATTCAATATAGATCTTGTTTGATAAATTTCGACGAGTAAATTTTAAAAATATAATTTTTATAAAAATTAAAAGTTTATATATGTATATAATAAAAAATAAATACATATAATAAAAGTTATGATATTTTTTAAAAATAAAAAAATTTATGTAAAAATAAAAAAATAAAAAGCCTCACTTTTAAGTCAACTTAAAGTGAGTTGCCAAACGAGACCAAACACTAATTCTTAAAATACACTATTTAAACTCTTTGTATTTTAAAATACAATAATACTCATATTTAATAACTTATTTATTACAAATATTAATTATATATAATTAGTATAATCAACTATATATAATTACAATATTTTCTAATTTAAATAAGAAACAAAAAAAATACCTTTTAACCAAAAATATAAAAAAAATTAATTTAATTTTTTAACTTTGAATACAATAAAATAAAAAGATAACTTTTTAAGTTAATTGGCAATCAAGTGGTGTGTCACCATCATATTAAATTACACTTGCTAACGAAGAGCAAAAGTTATACAAAAAAATAATTATGATTCCCCCCGTTATAGTAGTACTGAAATTAATAATTTATAAATTATATTTATAATAAAAATTATAAATATTTAAAAATATGTTAACTCAAAGCTTAAATTGATTATTTATAAAAAAAAATAATTATAATTTGTATCAAAAATTATAAATATTTAAAAAAATTAAAACTTATTACTATAATTAATAGAAAAAAAGTTAAAAATAATCACTAATAGTTTTACCAAACACACACTTTATTAAATATGCTGTGGTTGATGAAACTTAATACATGTTTTGAATAGTTTGTTTATATTTAATGGAATCGATTTATTTCGATCTTAGTAGAACTTTACCAGATAAGTTATATTTATTTTAAATTTAAAATAGATATATTTTCATAATATTATTTTTTTAATATAAATATGATTTATTTAAATACTTAATAATATTTGATTAATTTAATTTTTTTATTAATAATATATATATACTAGGAACAATAAATAAATAGCTCTTATTATCGAAATAGACCTATATTTAATCCAAAATGAATTTCATTATTAGACTGGAGATAAGTTAATTCTATATTTAAATCCTGTCATTTAGTTATTGCGTTATCTAATTTAATTTTTATTTAATATAAAAATGTGCTATTATAGACGTCTCTTTGCCTTTTTTACCGTTTGTTTTGGATAAGTGTGAAAGTAGGAAGAAGGAAATAAAAAGTAAAATATGAGAAAAAAAACTGTCATGTTTGGCTGAGTAAGGAAGTCATGAAATTTTTTTTCTTTGTATTTATAAAAAAGAGGAGGTTGACTGGGCATGGCACCTCTAAAACATTGAAATTCTACTTAGGTTTTATATTTTTTTAGGTATTTATAATATAAAGTACCATTTTGGCTTAGCAAAGTTTTTAAAAAAAAATCTTAAAATTTATAATTGTTTGAGTATTTACGATAAATTAATATATTTTGAATAGGCCAAAGTTTAAAAAGTATTAGGGTCCGATTGGTAACTAGCTTAAAATTTAAGTTTTTTACTTTTTTACGTTTTTAACTAAAAAGCTAAATTGGATTCAAAGTGATTGTTTTGTAACTTAGCTTTTAAGTTAATTTTTTTAAAGTTGGTTGTTTAGGTAAAAAGTTAATTTTTTTTTATTTAAAGTGAACAATTTTACCTATATATATATATATATGGTATTAACGATTATATGTAGTTGTTAATAATAGTAAATAAATTATAAATACGGGGTATTAATGTATTTTAAATGTGGTGAGAGGTTAAATAAAATATTCTTGAAATTTATATTTTGATTTGACTTTTTGACATTTTTATTTTTTTACTTTTTTGCCAAACAAGCAACCATAATTTTTGGTATTTTTAGCTAAAAAAATCAAAAAGCTAAAGCGGTTAATCAGCGCTTTAATAGCGACTTTTCAGGGCCTGATTGATAACTAGCTTAAAAGTTAGTTCTTTTTTTAATTTTCTGTGTTTCAGCCAAAAAAAAGAGCTAAAATTAAGTCGAATTAGGTTGTTTAGTAACTTAACTCTTAAGCTAACATTTTGAAGTTGGTTGTTTAGATAAAAAGCTAATGTGACGCCCGAATCTCGAGAGTATCTAAAGCGACAATTAATTAATAGAGTTACAAAAATCAAATAACGATAATATCCAATATGCCAAAAAATAAATATCATAGAGTTATATAATACAGACCCAAATATAATAATCCTAAAGTACTTCAAAATAGTACAAGAAATAGGTAAACAACCGCAAAACTGGTACTACGAGGTCGAAGGAGGTTGGGGCAAAAGCCTTACATCAGCGTATTTCGTCAATAAACTCTTCTAGTTATTTGGAACATAGTATGGAATGCCAAAGAAACTCACACCAACATACAACTATCTTTTATGTAAATCAGTCATACAACGACAACAATTTATATATAATAGGAGATGTTAATGATGATACTGTTCATTTAAGTTACTAAGTTTAGTTAAATCTTAAGTTATTCTAGGTTCGTCTAACCAAGGTGAACCATTCTAACACTGATTCAAACTACGCTGACAAAGTCTACCGACCGACAAAGAGCGTTCCTTCAGCTGTAGGATGACTATATAGCGTACTAAGTGTCCAGCTAGATCATTACTGACGGCAAGGTGTCAACGACGGTCTGGACTTCGAATCTTAGGTCAAAGTCCAGCACGGGATCACGAAAAATTAACTCTTATTACTACGCTATCCAAACTGCCTTCGTCAAAATATCATAAACAATCGGTGCATATAGCACTTGGGGAAAAATCCTCCCAAAACTAAATCAAGACATATAGCTGATATCACAATTTTCAAGTATATAATTTTCATTGGTCAAAGTACCAACCCTAAAGTTCAATTTTCATTCTTTCATTAAAATTATACGGTGAGCCCCATAAAATTCATCCTGATGATGATATGGCATGATACATTAAGTTAAAATTAACAACTCCTAAATTTATTTATACATGGCATGAACTATATAGCATGTGAGTAATATGCACAATTCTTATAAAAAAATTAAACATAAATTACATATACGTCACTTAACACATAAGTCATGTCATACCACATGCATGTATAAAAAATTAAACTAAACTTGTATGTAAGTATCCAACCATCATAGTCGTGTAAAATACTTTAAATAACGTCATCAATCTAATAAGTCTACTCAAACATGGCATAAAATTATGAGCTTAAAAGTATAACATTAAACAGTTAGGCGCATAACACTTAACCAAAAGGTTTAGAATTTTGATACTGTTTTTAGTGTTTTTAAAATAATTAGACTTAAAAATAAATTCTGAAAATTGGTAGGTAGCATATTCAGGATACTGTGAACACTTTCATATTGAACACGTTTTTGGATTTGGCTTCTAAGGCCTCAATTTTAGTAAAAAAAAATATATATATATATGATTGTGCAGAGATTAAACACCACTACAGTGGCGAGATTTTCAATAGTTTTACAAATTGAAACAAAGCACTTACACTCATTGGTTGATTTTTTTTATTCTTACAAAGGTAGATATATAAGTTTTGAAGCCTAAGAGTTGGCCTTGCATCAAAATCATTTTACTTTAATTTTATATTAATTTTTTACCAAATAGTGTCTAAATTTGACACATTTTGAGAAACTTGATGCCATTTTCTCTACACACGTGATTTTGATGTAATTCTAGTGGGGTTGGAAAAATAAGACATTTATCTATCCAACCACACAAAAATCATACCGAAATTTTATTTCTATAAAAAAATAGCATAGGTTCAAAGTTGTTCTTGAAAACAGCCTATTTATCCCGTTTTAAAGACCTATTATTAAGAAAATCAAAATGGGTAATCTGGATCTTAAGAAAATTCATATATGTTAATAATACAATCACCAAATTACAGTAAAAATTTCATAACCAACAAGCAAGTTTAGACCCATACGAAAATAGAAAAAAATTAAATTTTTTACAAAAAAGCTTTCTGGACAGATTTGAAAATGAAAAAAACATGAGTTTTCTTGACTCCTAAGCCCATGACATTTTGCATGCATGGCTATATCTCTTATATATATAGCTTATATATGAGGTATATACCATTTTCAAAAATCAAAAGTACAAGAAGATGGTGGATGGTTGACGTAAGAAATGAAAAATAAAATTAAGGTTCAAGAACACATCTCATAGATTGGAGTATGAATCTTGAACCTTTATATATTTAGGAGCTAAGAAGATAAATGTAGAGAAAAAATAAATTCATAAAGATGTTGTTTATACCTTGGTTATGATTAAAGGATAATGAATATGTATGAACTTGAAGTTGAATACAAAAATCACTAAAAACTAAGCTTTTTCTTTACATTCTCTCTCTACCTTACACTCACAACGCTTAGAATATATTTTAAATAAAAAAAACTTGTTTGGGAAGCAGCATGGCTGAAAATTAAGGAGTGTTTGTGCTTTTAAAAATAATTTTGTTAGGTCTTGAAAGCTCATGATGTGTTTGTAAAGTCTAGGAAGTCTATATCCATACAACAACATGACACAAACAAATAAAATAAGAGGGTGAGTGTGGGTTTTTCTATGTTGGTTGGCCATGTGAGGGGTTTTTGGCTCCAAACTTGAATTTTGTATTATTGTGTTGATATATTTTATAATTG
Source organism: Heliamphora exappendiculata (assembly GCA_034768845.1). NCBI lineage: Eukaryota > Viridiplantae > Streptophyta > Magnoliopsida > Ericales > Sarraceniaceae > Heliamphora > Heliamphora exappendiculata. The sequence continues at coordinate 36,192 of JAOTRH010153870.1, read as the reverse complement.
ATGGTATATATATACTATATTGTTTAAGAATTGTATTCAAAAATTAATTTAATGTATATTTTTAAATATGAATATTAAAAATTTGAATTAATATAATAATTTTAGGTATTATACTTAATTTTTACAGTTTAGTTTAATTATAGCATTATTTTGTCGCGATGGTTGACCCAAATTTTGATTTTTATTTAATTTTGTAACTTGGTGTATATTTTTAATGACCTTTATATTAGTTTTAATGTAATTTGATAGTTTTGAATTTTAAAACTCAAATTCATAATTTAGTATTAGTTTTATCATTATTCAATTATTTATGTGTTGTATTAAGTCTCTTTATATTAATATACAAGTTGATTTAAAATTATATTATTATATTAAGTTACTTACTTTTGATTATAATATTAAATTGTAGCGCAATATATATATATATATATATATATTCTTTTCATCTCTTTAATTATTATACACTAAAGTAATTTTTACTTTTTACTTTTTGATTATTTTATTAGGTTGCGTAAAGATATGTGTAATTATATTTATTCTCCTATATATATATATAATGTTACTTTTTAGCTTTTAATTATTATATTTGAGATTTTTGTTGTAGAGATTTAATATTTTTTGAATATTTTATTGGTTGTAGAGATATAATAATTTAAAATGGTAGTAAATAAGTTATGAATAAAGAATATTATTATATTTTAAATGTGATTGGAATTTGAATAGAATATTTTAGGAATTAGTGTTTATATTTGACTTTTTGACATTTTACTTATTTTATTTTTTTGCCAAACGAACTATATGTTAACTTTTTGTATTTTTAACTAAAAAATTTAAAAATTAGAGTTACCAAACATACCTTAGTGTAATTTTTGGATTTGCCATTGGCTTTGTATAAATTTTATTGTACCTAATAATCTTGTTTTAAAATTTCTTATTTTGTTGTGGTCCATGAGATATATTAAGATAACAAACTTCAACAATTTTTTTCTTCTTTCTTCTTGTCTCATTTACCAATCGGACAAAAAAAATGCACAAGATAATTCTATTTAATATGGTAATGATAAATTTTATAATAAGTATAAAATTTAGAGCTCATTTGGCAATGACTCATTTTTAGAGTTTATTTGGCAAATCAGTTTTAAGTTGATTTTTGACTTTAAGCAACTTTAAACTAAAAAGTTAAAAAAATTTGTTTAGTTGGGATATAGGTGGTTTTTAAGTTAAAGGCTAACTTTAATCCAAAAAAATTTACTTAAAGTTATTATAATTTTAAAATTTTATTTTTAAATAATTTTATATTCAATATGAATATTGTTTGATAGATTTTTGACGAGTCAATTTTAAAAATATAATTTTTATAAAAAAAATAGATATGTATAATAAAATTATGATATTTTTTAAAAATATAAAAAATTATGTAAAAAGTAAAAAAAATTAAAAGCCTTTGAATGAAATAATTTATTTACTATGAACAATAAATAAGTAGCTCATATTATCGAAATAGACATATTTTTAATCAAAAATGAACTTCATTATTAGACCGGAGTGAAGTAAATTCTATATTTAAATCCTATTATTTAATTATTGTGTTATCTAATTTGAGTTTTTATTTAATATAAAAATGTTTTGGATAGGTGTGAAAGTAAGAAAAAGGCAAATACAAAGTAAAATATGAGAGAAAAGGCAAATAAAAAAAATTTAAAAAAACTTTGTTATGCTTGGCTGAGTAAGAAAGTCCTGAAAATTTTTTTTAAAGGGAGGTTGAGGGTGCATGGCCCCTCTAATACATTGAAATTTTACTTAGGTTATATATTTTTTTAGGTATTTATAATATAAAGTACCGTTTTGGCTTAGCAAAGTTACAAAAAATTCTCTTAAAATTTACAATTGTTTGAGTGTTTATCATAAATTATTATATTTTGAATACTCCAAAGTTTAAAAAGTAATAATAGCATCTCTTTAGGGACCGATTAATAATTAGCTTAAAAGTTATTTTTTTATTTTTGCATTTTAAGCTAAAAAATTGAAATTGATTCGAAATAAATTGTTTGGTAACTTAGCTTTTAAGCTAAATTTTTAAAGTTAGTTGTTTGAATAAAAAGTTAATTTTTTATTTTTTATTTAAATTAGACAGTTTTGTCTTTCTATATATTTGATATTGATAATTATATATAATTAATAATGGTAATAAATAAATTATAAATAAAAAATATTATTTTATTTTAAAAGTGATTCAAGTATGAATAGAATATTTTAAAAGTATTATACTTTTAACCACCCAATAAAAAGTATTATTCTCATCTAATATGGTAGTTGATAAATTCTATAATAGATATATAATAATTTATTTTTATTAGGTGGTTAAAAGATAAAGAATAACATATATAGTGGCTTGTTTGGAATAATAGTTTGTTTGCTTATTTTTGTTTTCAATGAAAGTTGTTAATCGTTTAGATAACTTATTATATTTTTCGACCTATTTCATTACGTTGAGTTAAAAAATAACATTTTTTTGATAAAATAAAGTTTAAGAAAAACAAAAATAAGCAAAAATAAGTGAGCCAAGTTTTATGTTACATTTATTTTTTAGTGTATTTTTTTATTTTGTGATAAATCTTTTTTACTTTTTGATTTATTTCATTGAGGCAATTTGAAAAAAATTAGAAAAAAATAGTGAAATATCAAAAATTCAAAAAAGACAAAAAAAATGCAATTTTTTTTAGCCCAAATAAAACCAATAAAAATTGTAATCATTTATTTTTTAAAAGTACTACCTGATATCGCTTATATAATACTCGTAGAAATTAGGCTTTGTTTGGTTGTATTTTTAAAAATATTATATTTAAAAAAAATTAATTTTTTTAATAATATTTTGAAAATAAAAAATATTTTTAGTTGTTAAAATTGAGAGTTATTTCCCAGTGTACCAAATTCTGCAGAAAAGGAAAAGGCCAAAAGAATTTTAAATTGTTTTCAAAAATTTTAATTTTTAGGTCCTTTTTTAAATCAATTTTTTAAAAACAATTTTTAACAAATGCATTTTATCTATTTTTAGCAAAAAATACTAAAAAAATAAAAATAAAAACAAAATAAAAACTGCAACCAAACAGGGCCTTAATAACTTGCCAGCATTCTTAATAGAGAAGAGATATCTCAGGAGGTTGTTGCGTTCTTAAGAGGGAAGAAATATCTCCATCTGGCGGGCCAAGATTTGTACTTCTAGTTCCGGAGAACCATTTGTTTTCAACGTGGCAAAATATCATTGGTCGTCAGACCATGTGCAGAGATAGTACGATTCGGCTCGGGTCAGCTGATTCGACGAATAAGGGCATGATTGGCTAACAAGTTTTTTCGGGGGCTTTTTTAGCTAAAAAAGTTTTTTTTTTTAAAGCTAAAAAGTTAAAGAATTGTGCTTCTCTCAACGAACTGACCAGTTTAGTTGAGTAAATTCCTAGGTGCAATATTCGTATCATTTATTTTATTACTTTTTAATATAAATTATTTATTAAAGAGATTAAATTATTTGAATATTATTAAATATATGAAAAAATTATATTTTTATTAAAAAATAAATAATATTTTTATTGCTCTTTTTTTTGTTGTATATTCATAATTTATTTAAATATTTAATAATATTCAATTAATACAATTTTTTGTATCGTTAATTTACATACTAAAAATAATAAAATAAACAACTCAAATAATTTAAATACGCCCATTTTGAACTCAAAATTAGCCTAATTGACCGATCGAATCTATCAAAAGACCAAAAGGGAGCTAGACCCAAATCTAAAAGACCTAACATAAATTGTTTGATACAAAAAATAAATAAAAGAAGAAGAAGAAGAAGAAGAAGCTAAAAAATCACCAATCAAAGCTGTGCAATTGTATACCCAATCAAAGAGAGATCAAGGTGTTGCTCTTCTACTTAGTTGTATGAAAGAGAGTCATGCTTAATTCTAATAATCTCTCAACCACTCCCAAAACATTGGGATTAGATACTAGATCTTTTTAGAATTAAGATTCTCTACCAATTTTTCTTTGGATAATTTTCTATTTAATGATCATAAATTACATTACATAATTTTAGTCTCGAAGAATTGCCCAAAAAAAAAACATGAGAGAAGATCCATGCTCATTTTTTGAAGCTTAAACTTGTTATTTTCATTAAGAAACTCGTCAACTGTTGTGGTTTGTAAAGTCGATCGACTCTCTTTATCTTAAATAATAAGTGTCACTATTCTCTTAGTTTACACTAGGTCTAATAGAACGGTATTTTTTTTTGGTAAATTAGCCTATGTTTGGATCAACTCTTTTTTTAAGTTTTTAGGTTTTTTTTAGCTTTTCTTGTAAAGAAATATATGTAAAAATATGTAAAAAAAAAGTCAAAAAAAAATGTCACATTAAGTCAAATTCAATTAATTTTTTTAAAAGATTAACTTTTAAATTAAGTTATGCCAAACATAGGCTTAATAGAGCGATGTTATTGTCAAGAAATCACTAATTTTGATTAAACACTACTAAAAAAGGTAATCCAATGTTTAGAAAAATAAGGGAAATGAGTGAACTATTTTATCTTATAATTTGAAAAATAAGAGAAATTATTTGATCGGCTAGTTGAGTCAGTTACCGTAAAAGTTGCATTAGCTCATAATATTTTTCAAATATTGTTCAAAAAACAAAAATCTAAAAAATTTAAAAGTTTAGTCAAAATACAAATTCTTAGTATTCTCTATTCAACCTATTATTTTATTCTACAAGACAATAATATACATGTTTGATAACTTATTTACTATTAATATCAACTATATACAATTATTATAATTATCTATATAAAAAAGTAATATTATTCAATTCAAACAAAAAATAAAAAACTCACTTTTTACCCAATCGACTAATTATTTCAAAAATCAAACAACTCACTCTAAACACAATTTAACTTTTTAATTAAAAATACTAAAAAAAAAACTTTTAATCTAATTACCAACCAAGCCTTAAAAGAAGTGTGATACACTGGATTAAAATGAGTAAGCCTATGTTTGGACTACAAAAGTTTAGTGACTTTTTTTTTGTAATTTTTGAATTTTTTATATTTTGGTTTATATATATTTTTTGGGTTTATTTTGATGAGTGAAATCTAAAAAGTATAATCGTTTGGGTCAATTTTTAAAAAAAAAATACTAAAAATAAAAAAACTAGAAAAAGTAAAAAAAAACCCCTAATAAGTTGGTTTTTTCGTCTTATATAAACTTTTTTAAAAATTTCGGTCAAAAAACTTATTTTTCTATATCCTTGTGAAGAGAAAAATCTAAACAATATATTCATTTTAGTTAATGCTAAAAAGAATTTATTAAAAATAAAAAAAATTATATAAAAAAGATCAACCAAATACATGCTAAATTGATAAAAAAAATTAAAAAATCTTTTTCTTGTTTGGTTGTAAGGGAAGTTTGTAAGAAAAGAGTGGCAAATAATACTTATTTAATTCTAATTTAATTTCCTTTATTCCAATACTCCCTTATTACTTCTGGTTGTTATTAGCTTATTTTGCTAAATTTATACGAGGTTTTATTCCAAAGTGGCATGGTCAATTCTTAAACGTTTTATTTTATGGGTCGCATAGAGTAAAAGGCTCTGATTTCTAGAGAAGTTTTAGCTTGTATTTGGCTTAATTTTTTTTATAGATTTTTTAATTTTTTAAATTTTTTATAAAAAAAATTAAATACGAAAAAAGGTCAAAAAAGGGTCAATTAATTATAATAAAAAACCAATCAAATTAATTTTTTTTTAAATTTTAAACTAAAATTTTTTTTAAAAAAAATAACTCAGACACAAGCTTAATAACCCATTAATGATAGGACTTTTTTTTTTTGTTAGGGATGTGCATGGGGCCATTAATGGCTGGATTTGAAGCACAATTGCCAAGGAGTTATTCCCTATAAAGATTGGGAACATAATTGCCATTTTACAAGTATTTATTCCGTAGTTTTAAAATATTATGTTATATTATTTATATAATATTTTTATCTAATAATATGATAATTTACTCTTATTAAATAAGTAAAAACCAAAGGATGTGCATTAATATTTTTTTAGTTATCGAAAATAATATCGTTTATATGGTACTCAAATAATATTCATTAATTTTTTATTTTTTCAAGACCAAACGAAACCCTTAAAAAAAATATAACTAGAATAGATCAAATCCTTAACTAAGACCACTTAAAATGGGTTAAGCCTAAAGACGTAACTAAGTCTAAGAAGAGATCAGTACTTTATAAGGATGTCCAAGATAAACCGACCTAGCCGAGTACTAATCTATAAGCTAGGTCTAACGCATGGGTTGAGTTCAGTAAAACTAAACGAGAACGAAGACCAAGATGATATATTAATGGGAATTTAACTAAACATAGTAGCTCTAAACGAACTAAAAAATCAAACTTAACCTCCTCAAAATAATAAGCACAAAATAGAAATTTTCTTAACATTAAGACTACGTGGGACTAGTTATAATACATTCTCAAAGTCAGGTAACTATAAAAGAAAAGTTGAACCATGCCTAAAATTAAAAGAAAAGTTGAACCATGCCTAAAACTAAAAGATACACACAATTTGTGTAAAAATTCTCTTAAAATACATTTAGAAAATCTCTTTAAGCTAGCTTCAAATTTTTTTTTTTTAGCATTCGCGGCCAACCAGTATCATCTTTTTCTTTTCTTGCAAAGTCAATTTGGACCTAAAAAAAGCTCATAAGGACGGGGTGTTCTTTTCTCACTCTTTGTACAAATTCACTCCGTACGAGCAATAATTTAAAACAATAACTAATTTGTTTATTTTTGGCTTAAGTACACTCTATTTATTATTTGATTAAATTATTATATTTTTTTATCTCACAATAAGACGAGCTAAAAAAATAAAAATTAAAAAAAATACCAACATATGAAAAGAAATAATAAAAATAAAAATAAGCCTACAAGCTAATTTTTACGTTGCTTTTTTTTATCTTTTTATTTTTTAAATTTCTCTGGAAGACAATCCAAAAATCTAGGAATATGCCAACAGATTAAAAAAAGAGTTCAAAAAAAAAACCCAAAATAATGAAATCAAAATTGTGCATATTTATCCCAAATGGGGTCAAAGAACTCAACTGCAGTATAGGTCTTTGCATGATTTAGTTCATCATAATTAGCTTAAAAATTATTTTTTTTTATAATTTTAGTTAGAAAACTAAATTAGATTCAAAACTGTTTGATAATTTAATTTTTAAATTAATTTTTTTAAATTAATTATTTAAATAAAAAGTTAATTTTTTTATTTTTTGTTCAAAGTGTACATTTGTACGCTTCTATATAATTAGTAGTAGTATACAAGTTATAAATACAAAATATTATTGTATTTTAAAAATGAAAAATTTGTGAACAGTTCAATTTATAAGCCGTTTATAATTTTTTATCCAGCGTAAGATTTTTTAACGAATAAAATCTATCATCATAAAAGTTTTAACGAGTAAGATCTTTTTGAAACAAAAATACCTTAAAATAGATAAATTTATTTGTACCTTTTAAAAACATGTATAAAAAATACAGATAAATTTATCTATCTTTTATTGAAATTACGTGTATAGAATATAGATAAATTTATCTGTCTTATTGAAAGCATATATAAAGAATACGAATAAATTTATCTGTTTTTATATTAAACAGATGAATATCAAGTAAATAAATATATTTATTTGTTATACAAAATAAATAAATTTATCTATTTACAGAGTATTTTTAAAAAAAATCGCGTAATTAGACCTTACGCATTAAATTTTTTATTGGTGAACCTTGTATTTTAAAACTTATTTTTTTAAATCTTTAGTTAAAATTTCTTTTTTAAAATGGTATGAATTTTAATATAATAATTTGAAAATTTGTGTTTTAATTTAATTTGTTAACTTTTAAAATATTTTTTTTGTGTCAAACGAATAACTTTAATTTTTTAACATTTTTATCTAAAAAGTCCAGGCCCTTGGCCTGTGTTTGGCCTGGCTTTTAAGCCAGGTTTTTAAACTTTTTTCATTAAAAAAAATCGCTTCGTTTGGATTCTCACAAAAAAATCAAACTTTTTTTACTTTTTTTTCTCCCAAAAAAAACCATAATTTGACAAAAACAAAACAAAAAAATCATAATTTGACATGAAAAAATTAAAAAATCAAAATATCACTAAAAAAATTAATCCAAACACAGGCTTAATATTTAAGGGCCAATGACATCTCTAGACATTTATGTCAGTCTCAATACATTGGGAGCCATACGACATCATTGAAATCCCAAG
>JAOTRH010153870.1:0-27773 GCA_034768845.1 Heliamphora exappendiculata | reverse complement strand
TTCGATAATTTCAAAATACTGTGTCACAATATCCAATAATGCAACAAAAAAGCATTTCAAGCAAAAGAATATTAGCTTACATTTTTTACTTTTTTTTCTCCCAAAAAAAATCATAATTTGACACCAAAAAATCAAAAAATCAAAAAATTACTAAAAAAATTAATCCAAACACAGGCTTAATATTCAAGGGCCAATGACATCTCTAGACATTTATGTCAGTCTCAATACATTGGGAGCCATACGACATCATTGAAATCCCAAGAACAGGATTCTGGAGATTTGATTGTGCAATGCATTTGCATTAAAACATAGGTACAAGAATATTTAACATCAAACCACACGTGCATTTTCAAGCACATTCTTGGCATAAGGCATCAGCGTTTGCCAGTAATTATTCGATAATTCCAAAATACTGTGTCACAATATCCAATAATGCAACAAAAAAGCATTTCAAGCAAAACAATATTAGCTCACATTTGTCAAGAAGCTAAGAAACCCGTGCGACCCACTTAATATTAATCGAATATTTTTATTTACCACCAAGACCACGTGAGATAACTTACATAGTACTACAGAAATACTTATAATTGGCGAGTTCTTTGACATAAAAAATGTAAAGATGCATTAAAGCCAGGAAAGAAAGAGAAGACGAAAAGCCAACTTTCACAATTTCTCTGCAAATTTGGTCTCGCTAACCTGCCACAGCCAACAAACGCTTCTCTTCTTCTTCAAGTCTTTCCAACCACCTAAATCCAAGATCACATCCTGCTTTTGCAGCTATTTCAAATTGTTCTCTTGCCATTTCCACTGGATTCTGAACAGCACTTCCTGAATTCTTCCCTGATTTTCGGGCAGAGGCACTTCTCTTTGCACTCAATTTTGTCAGACATTCTGGAACTTGATAACCTGAGGCATGCCAATGCCAACACGTCGCGGTGAAGAAAAAGTGGCACAATGCAAATTAAGGGGAATACTGATTCATAATGGCGCAGTTCATGCTCATGTTTCCTTGAAATATACTCAATAATAACGGTGTTTGGTATCGCTCAATTTATAACTTACAGATTATTATAACAGAAAAGGTGTGATTATAATTTCAAATAGAATACTTATATATTATAGCTAAAAAAAAGTATGATTATAAGATGTGATTATAACTTTAAGCAGAAGTTATAAGTGAGTGTTAAAAATTTTTTATTTTTTTTGAATAATTAAGTGTATATTAACAAAAAATAAAGATATACAAAGAAACTCGATACACACCCCCCCCAAGGGCCAACAAAAAGATAGTATAGCAAACCATCAAAAAATAAAATAAAAAACAAACCTAAAAACTCTCACAAACCAAGAGTTAAGAAAAAACCTACTTCTTACTTAGGCACGATTTCTTAGGCTTATACAAAATAATTAATTTTTTTTTAGCAAGTTTAAAATTCTCAATTCTCTTCAAAACTTTTTTTTATTATCGCCACTTGAAGATGGAATCGTCCAAGGGCCAACAAAATTTCTATCTGAAAATGGTTTTAGAAGCATTTTCAAACGTGTAGATTGACGAAATGTAAGCTCAGAGAAACTTCAAGAAGAGGTGGCCAACTACTCCTAAGGAGATGAGTTCGCTAGATGCTCTACTATTTTTTCCAAATTCATATTGCAATGATTAGCAATCACATCTACCAAGGGATTATCCATATCCTCTCCTTTAACACAACCAGATATGTCCACAATTGAAGAGCACCCATTATCATCACTCTTTCCACCTACCGCCTTTTTACATAAATCCATCTCCTCTAGCACACAAGATTTAAGCACATTGAATTAATTCGAGGAGGGAGCCTTGTCAACTGGAAAATTATTAGAAATATCTTTACATTTTTTTTTATTTCTTCCCATTTACTAGACTCTTGACATGAGTCCATCCTTTTATCTTCTTTCACTTTTTATTCTTGTTTGGGTAAGGAGGTAGAACCCGTGACTTTTAGCTTGTTAGGGCAAAAATTATTAGAGTGACAAAAAATTATACACTTATCACACCTTTAGATGCTTCCAAGGCACTTTTACTCTAACTTCATAAGAAGATCCATAACCCAAATTTAGCATGAAAGAATCTGAGATATTCTTATTTGCTTGAATTTCAACGCACACTCTCGCAAAAGTAAGTCTTTCTTTGGTTTTCGTAAATTCATCAAGATACACAGGTTTTCCAATAACACTTACCACGTAACTTAATCTAACATTAGTCCAAAGTTCAAGTGGCACATTATAAAACTTCACCCAAATTGGCACACTAGGAAACAATTTTTTAGATAATTACATTCTCGGGAACCATTTCTTGACAATAATTAGCCAGCTACCAAAGTAGTATGATCCCTTCTCAAGAATTATTTCAATTGCTTCTTTACTCTTCATTTTGAAAATAAAAAAACCATTATCAAGGGTAATAATATCATTGAAATTGTCGTTCCATAGCTTTTCCGCCCAACTTTTAACATTATGAAAAGATAGTTTCCTATCGATGAAAAACCCCACCAAAGCATTATCCCACTAAGAGCACCCATCTTTAGAAACTTCAAGAGGAAACTTTAACTCATTATTTTCAAACCCAATATTAAAAAGGCCAAGATTACCACTAATCTTATCAAAATAAGAGCTATTCTTCACAATGTTAAACCAAGAATTCAATTTACTCGGCTCTGTATTAATTGTTGCTCGGCCCTCTTCTGAATTGATTGTAGAATCAACGGACTATTTTAACCACGAAGTAGTACTCGGTTGGACAATAGCCGACATAGACCCCATGAGACCAAGTTGGAGATCACTTACATCTAAACCAATAATATTAGTTTTTTGTGCAACAGCTCCACCATCACCAACTTGATCACACCTAATATTGGGAGTTAAAGGAAAACTCTCATTAACATTTCTATTCATGTTGGAGATTGAGTGAGGTGAGATCAAACCTAAGTCATTTGATCGACTATCAAGGGCCCCATGAACTTTAGGAGTGCTAAGACTACAGCAAATACAAAGTCTTCACAGACACACATATTAACTTCATCAAAATCGGATTCAAAATTTGCTCTAAGAGACCCATGACTAAAACCATCCGATTCCAATCGATTTCGAACTAAATTAGCATGAAATTCCTTTAAAATATACTTCTTAGATGAGCCACTTTTATTTCTTACTTTCTTTCCCATTAAACAGAGCAAACAAGAAAAAAATACCTAGCTGAGAAAGGGGATCTCCCGCTGGTGTTTAACTGTGAAAGCCCCTTTCGCTGCTAAGAGCTTTTGGATTTCTCTCGCTTAATTCTTAAACCCTAGCAGATGTTGTAGGATCTTGATTAAACAACAATAGGTCAATCAGAGGCGTTCCCGTAAACCCTAGATGATTCGGATTTGAGTGAAACACCGACCTTAGCTCTTCTCTCACGCCGTTTCTCTGGCGTTGCTTGTCGTCGGGAACGAAAGCAAACTCCAACGAGGCTTTCAATTGCTCTCTACGGCGGTTGATCTAGGCATTGCTAAATTGTTAACTTTTAACTTCAAATGGTAAAGTTTGTGTTTGTTTTAAAATTAGAAACTACAAACAAAAAGTTATAAAGACACTTATTTAGACATCCTTAATTTTTTGCCAGACTATAAGCTAAAAGCTAAAAGGAACAAACACCCCAATGAAAGGCAATGACAAAAAAATAGGATAATCCTTGCATAATGATTAGACCCAAAACATTCATCGTATTTTCTCTTTCTTCTTCATATTTCCGTTCAAAAAACTGGAAGTTGTCACATGTACCCTAAATAATCTCTCTTGTGGAATCCTGCTGAGAGCAGCGAATTCCATTCTCATTATATTATACAATCTGCAACCCACGGGCCAGCAGGGAGTTTTATTCCTCTTAACCATATAGTGTCGGAGCATTAACTGATTTGTATAATGGAAATTAAAGAATTTCATCATTTCATCTTATGAAATCTACTATATGCTATTGTCAGGTGTGCTCTCATGCAGCATACGTTTCTAATCAAGGTACTGAACCTGCTGATAAAAGATAGAATAATAAATGGACAAGAGAAAGATCTCTGGAAAGAAAAGTTAATGGCGTGAATTCGAAGTACATGAAGTTAATTGTCTCTTCATAACTGGGGAAGTTTTAAAAGAAACCTATTAAGGTGGAAAGGGCTAACCTTTAAGAAGGAGGGACCCATACGCTATAGCTGCACCCGCATGTCCCTGCCAAGTGTGAATAGAATAAAATGAGGCCTATTCAAAACTTAATCCATATATCAGATCCTACAACCTGCAGAAATGGAAAAGGGCGTTAGATTTCACACCCTTCAATCTAGATTCTAAACTCAAGGTCATGTGAGCATGAGTTTGTGTTGCACATTTGATCTTATTGGGCAATATGCGTTTATAATTATAATGGATTGTGCTTCCAAAAAATCAAAGAAAGCTTTAACAACAATAAACATGATCATCATTTACGTAACTGACAGAAACCGCATTGTAAGTTGCTTAACAAATATGTTATAGACCCCCTTTCAGTACTTTCTACATTTTTTCAAGTGGGAGAATGGCGGACTCATTCATAAGTGAACAAACTCGTGTCCAATACAAGACAAGTGGACAAGGTGTTATGTAGATACCTGTCCAACGCGGTAATTGTCAGCTGAAAGAAGTCTAATGTCATAATTCGGAACTCATGCCTCACTCTTTTTCTGGAAATAGTATAGCATAAGCAGTTATGTACATTCATATTATATCATTACAGCCCATAACCAGTAATGACACTCCATTGTCTAGCCTGGAGTGAGGAATGACACTTCACTGGATAGTTATGACACTTCCATTATCAGTCACAAAAAGCCTTTCTAATACTATGCTCTCGAACCCTGTTATATTTCCAAACTGAGCAATTCCTGTTTTAGAGAGAGAGAGAGAAGCATGTGAATTTTGAGAAGGAAGAATTCGCAACATACACATAGGTCAGATTTAAACGATTTACAACTGCATTTAATCAATAGCTACAAACATTATAAAGGAGAGAAGCTATAACACCAAATTGAGTATATGAACAAGAGTCTTTAGCTTTATGTAGCATTCGTAAATTCATGAATTTCCCTAATTGGCATAAAACTTTTATTTTGGATGATCAAATTCAAGTTACATGTCTAAAAGATGGCTTTAGACTATTTTAATGTCAGCCGTTGTCTGTAGTCAAAACATTTCCCATTAAGAAGTTTAGAAGTTTGACTGCAAAAACTGAATGAACTCTTGTTTTTTACTAATATATATGATTCATCCATAGAAATTCAGTTTTAAGTGATCAACGTCATTTCAATGAACAAAAAGATTGGGTTTCTAACCTTCTCTGATGCCCTGTGAAAACACCATAATGCTGATGCAATATCTTTCTTCACGCAGTCACCCGTCAAATAGACTGCACCAAGAAGGTAAAGAGCACCCGGATGCAACTAGAACATAGAAATTTCCAATGAGATTCGGAGACATATCTGGAAAACATTGCTAGTGTAAATGTGCCTTTGGGAAACATACCTGATCAACAGCATTCTCCAAATAATAAAAAGCTTGTTGATCCGATTGAACATATTCATTCTATCCAAACACCAAGCTAAGGAACATCAGAATATTACTAATGAGATTATTAATTTGGAGAAGCCATATATTTACACTTTGATAAGGGAACTGATACAAATGAATGATCACATCACAACCATCAGAACTTGTGAACCACATAAATTCACAAATTGCAACAATAAGAAATTACCAGTATTGCATGAAAAGCTTAGCAAATTGCAAACACAACCAACACTTTATGATACTATTTTACTATGACTTCTGAGGGACAGGACTGAGCAAGCTATATGGGTTCAAAAACCAACTGCCTCTGGTCTTGGTCCCTAACAAAACGTACAGAATCAGTCTACAATGTTAATTTTCGCATTGCAGCTGCTTCTGGTTGAATTAGCCAATTCTTTCAAGTTCGGTTTCTCTAGATATTTCACATGAAGAACCCAAAACAAGATTTGGTTTTCATGTTGAATTATGTAGCACATATGATGTGGACGGATAATCATTTATCTCAGGTAAATATCAAGAACATAAGGAGTTGGTCATGGCAACTGGGGCAAATGTCCCGGAATAATCAATACCTGCAACTTCTAAAAATAAAATAAAAGTAAAAGGCCCATAACTTGATGTCAACAAAAGTACAATACCGTAGCAGAAATATCAAAAACAAATAATGCTCTTCAAAACAAAAGAATGCTATTGAATGGTTTTTTTTTTTCTTGTTGAAAGTACAAGCCCGATCAATCAATCCAATTATTTGATTGTGTTTCAAAATACATAATATTTGACATGTAAAAGTTGAAATGTTGTACACGGGAAGCCCAACCTCGATTCTCAGCCTGTTACCCAGTTCATATTGTGCATCTGGGTTGCCCATATCTGCAGCTTCCACTAACAAAGCAGCACCTCTATTACGACAAAGAAGGCAAATAGTGTTAATTAAGTCCATGTGGAGGAACATTTACAGGTAACAGAGATACAGCAAAGGTTTTCTGCAAATGATATAACATGGTAACTTAAGTTTGATCATCCAGTTCTACACTTTTTTGTTTTTCTTACAGGGACTCTGTGCGTCCAGAAAGTTAGGTCTATGAACACTCAAGGAATACAAGTGACCAGTGAAAAGATCAAGAGTGGGAGGGAGTTTAAAAAAAAAGTCTCTTCAGCTTATCTAGGAGACTTTATCAAAGCAAGGACATTTATAATCCAATCACCATTTTAAACTAACAAAAACATCATATATAAAAAGTGTTAAGTTCCGTACATATCTCTGCTTGCCCCCGGGACATGGTATTTGAGATGCAATTTGGACAACCAATATCTAGCATGGGTGTTTGAGTTGTCGGCCTCCAAAGCCAACTCAAAGTTTTCCTTTGCTGTCTGTAATGAAGACCACACAAGAAATTAAAAGAACGCTAGCACAAATTTTCTCCATGGTCAAAATTCTACAATACAATGAACTTGAAAGCTGCGGAGAGAAACAGAATTCAACAAATTACTGACATGAGTCTAACAACTGAAAAGTAATTGATGACAATAAAATCAAAATAACATAAAACCAAAACAAATAATGTTGAGGATAAGAAATCCCCTTGGAAATTCCTGCACATGTATAATGATTAAGATGGTTTTACTAAGCCAATGTTTGGCTTAGCTTTTTTGGGAGGCTTTTTACTTAAAAACCTCTTAAAAAGCCCACTTGTTTGGCCTCAGTTGGCTTTTTTCACATTTTTATATCTACTTTTTTACAATAAAAGCTAGAAAGCCAAAAAGCCTATTAAAAAAAGCCAATCCAAACACAGGCTAAAGCACAGGTACGGGTGCGGGCGCAAAACCATAAGCATGTGTATAGATACGGGTGCAAGTACTAGTACAATAAGGGTGCGTGGATATGGAAAAACTTACATGTACAGCTAGGGTACATTCATAAAAAATATATTTTTATAAAGTAGGAGTAATGCCATTATATATAACGATTGAAAAACCAAAATATACAAATTAGTTAATGATTTAATAGACTAATGATCCAACATTCAAATCACATTTCATTAAATAGTTTACAAACTAAGGCTTAATTTTAAAAATACATTAAGTGCTCGTTTGGCAACCAGTTTAAAGCTCGCTTTTTGGGATTTTTGGCCTTTCACCTTAAAACCCAAAAAGCCAAAAAGCATCATTTTCCAACCTCCAACTTTTAACCTATTGGCTTTTTGGCTTTTTGGCTCTTATAATAACAATTTTCAATTTTACCATTTGGCTTTTTGGTTTTTCTGTTTGGAAAAATCTCATTTAGATTAAAAGACTATCTTGGAATTTCACATCCGACTTATTTAGCTTTTTTGGTGACTTAAAAGTCACTAATTTCCCAACTAAATGAACTTTTAGATTTTTTGCTTAAAGTGGCTTAAAGCCACAAAATCAACTTAAAGCCAGGTTGCCAAACGAACACCAAGTACGGACAAAAGTCTTTTGAAGCTACCTTCATATTAGTATGAAATTACTAATATGAAGGTATCTCTTGGGTAAGGTAAAAATAAGGGGATGAAATGTAGGTACATGATTTGTGTATTAGGTACGAATTTAAAAGTACCATGCAAGGTATCGGTACCCAATGTGCACCCGGTACAAGTAATGGCATTTTTTTAAATATCCATGGTTCATTTATATTTCTCTATAAGAAATTTGGCAGTTACTTGCATGACTTGTGAAATTCATGTCCAAATTCCAAACCACACTTATAGATGAATCGCCTTATCAGCAGATCAAATCCTATCAAATCTGTCAAATAAATAAAGCTAAATCTCATCTTAGTCTAATTGTGATGTAGAACAAATAGCCGAGGCATTTTAGATCGAGTCGGCAAAAGTCAAAAAAGAAATTGAGAGATTGACTAGGATTTTTTTAATATGGAAATTCTACTTTTTAGAAATTATTTTCTTTTAGAATTTTCCATTATAATGCCACTTGTTTTGGCACATTGATTTGTTTAGTCAAACTTTATTTTTAGTTTCCTCTAATGTTTTCCATGATGAACAAGGAAAAACCTTAAAATTGGTATTTTCCTATTTAGTTTAGGAATTATATTCTCCTACTAGAATTAAGACTTCTTCTAGTATAAATAAGGGTGCAAGCCTAAAGGCTATTTAACTTCTTCATCAATAATATTTACGAGTTTTTTTCCTTCCCTTGAGGATTCGGGTTCTTGCTCACGGATTCGAATGTCTTTTCGTCTACTAGAATGATATCTAGTCCTCGTGTGATATTTTCTTTGCATCAAGTTCATATCACCCAACCCAATTTGAAAGGTACAGAGATACTCCGATAACCCAAGATAAAACCTAGAAATACTCATGATGTGCAATATGCTTCTCGTGTGCAATTAATTATAACATGGCATATAAACATGATAGGGCACATGGTACAACTTGCTAAAACTTCACGTACAAGCATGCGAAGTATAACCATAATTTATGCGACATAGAATCGAACTATTGACATGAGTTCACTTCATCAAAATTATCATTTTCACATACCAACTACTCACAAAATTCATATAAAATTCACATACTGAAGCTCCATGAAGTAGATATCAAAGCAAGGATTCGCCTGACTCAATGGAACAAAACGAAGCAAATTGCACAAATCCTATTGACGGTGATCGTGGAGTTGATACCTTGTGGGAAGCGTTTGAAAGACAACAGCAATTAGATGAGATTCGAGAACTGCTTGTTAAGTTGCATCTCAATACCAACAACAGGCCAACAACGGTTGATCGGGATTGCACTGAGGAATTTGCTCAAGGGCAGTCTACTAAACGAGATCGGATGCGCGCTGAGAGATTTGCTCGAGGCCAACCTATTGTCGACGATCTCCTCGCTATCTTTTTAATAGTGAGGAATTTGAACCTAGTGTTGAATAAGAGTATAGAGGTCGTCAACCAAGGAGGCAACAACAATGAGTTGATAATTATAAACTAAAAGTAGATATTCCCCAATTTAATGAGAATCTACCTATTGAGAATTTACTTGACTGACTCTCAAAAGTTGAATGGTTCTTTTAAATGATAGAGGTTCTCAAGTCAAAGATGGTGAGATTTGTCGCATACAAGTTGACAAGCAGTACTGCAATCTAGTGGGATGAATTGCAAAGGAACAAATAACGACAGGGAAAGACACCCATTAGGACCTGGTGCAAAATAAAGCAACTCCTTATAAACAGATTTCTTCCACCGATTATGAGCAGCATTTATTCCAGTTATATCAAAATTGTTCACAAGGTTCCAAATCGGTGTTTGATTATACTGCAACATTTTTTCGACTTGTAGATCGCAATATTTTGAATGAGACAATAGATCAACAGGTAGCCAAATACATGAACGGTTTGAAGACATCCATTCAGGAGAAGAGTGGGTTGCAAGTCTTATGGACCATAGAAGAGGCTCATAACATGGCTCTCAAATCCGAACAATTGCAGCGCAAGTCATTATATTTATGAGATGCACCTAAAAATCCAAACTCTTATACCAAGCCAATAACCGATAAGTGTATTTGTCCAGATCGACGATCGGTGAACTTGGTACAAGAGGATGACAGCGAGGTTACGAGGGAACAATGCACGAGGATGATTCTTATGATGGTACCAAGTTGGTACTGAGTTTGCAGAAGAGAATCGAGAACAAGTCAACTGTGTAGTGCAACTGGTTCTTTTTGCGCCAAAAACAGAGTGCAACCAACGTCACAATATCTTTTGATCTAATTATTTAGTTAATCAAAAGGTCTATGATCTGATCGTAGATACTAAGAGTTACAAGGATTTTGTTTGCAAAGAGGCTGGTATATCATTTAAAGCTACCAACAAAGCGCCATCCATCTCCATATAGTATTGATTGGATCAAGAAGGGCCTGGTAGTGAAGGTAACTGAAATTTGTCAACTACCTATTTCAATTGGAAGGTTTTACAGCCCAGAAATTAATTGTGATATAGTTGATATGAATGCAAGCCAAGTACTGTTGGGTAGACCATCATAGTTTGATGTGAACGTTACTCATAGGGACCGGAATAACAGCTAGTATTTTACTTGGGGCGCTTATAGAGTTGCTATGGGTCCCTCAAATTAGAGAATGTTTGTCAAGCCGCCTAAAGTAGAGAGACAATTGCTTTTGGCCATAGCTTGTTCATAAGCTAAACTTAGGGAACCCATGGGTAAGCAAGCTCAAGTAGTGCAAAAAGCAGTGAAACAAAAACTGGCATAGACAAACGCACCAAGTACAAAAAAACCTCCTAGTAAACACAGTGTTTAAAGAATAAGATTCAGTGATGATGTTAATGCACAAATAGAGAATTCTAGTAAAAACTTATATTAAGTTCAAGCCTAGAAAGCATAGTCCATACAAAGTGTCGAAAAAATTCAATAATAATGCCTATGTAATTGATTTGCCCAAGGACATGAAGACTTTCAAGATCTTCAATGTAGCTGATCTGTTTAAGTATCATGCTGAGGGGCCAACTTTATTCATATATAAACTCGATATTGGGTTCCCACCAAGTAGAGAATGAGTGATGTAAAACAAGTAGCCAAGGCATTTTTAGTTCAAATTGAACCAGCAAAAATCAAAGAAGAAATTGAGAGATTAACTATAATTTTTTTGATTATGAAAATTCCATTTTTTAGAATTTCTTATTATTAAAAATTATTTTCTTTTAGGATTTTCCTTTTAGTGTCGCTTGTTTGGTACGTTGATTTTATCTAGTCAAATTTTTATTTTTAGTTTCCATTAATGTTTTCCTTGATAACAAGGAAATCCCTTAAATTGGTATTTTTCTATTTAGATTAGGAACTATTCTCCTCTTAGAATTAGGACTTCTACTAGTATAAATAAATGTGTAAACCTAAGAACTATTCCAATTATTTATCAATAATATTTAGAGTTTTTCTCTTCCCTTGAGGATTCAGAGTTCTTGCTCCTGGATTCGAGTGTCTCTTCGTCTATTAGAACAATATCTAGTCCTCGTGTGATATTTTCGCTACGTCAAATTGAATCCATTATAAATTGACCAGATCCAAAGAAATATTGTGAATGAAATTAATCTAAAAAAAATTAGTTGCGTTACCGTGATTAGCTTTCACATAAGATTTCATCATACCCTATTTTTGTTTGGATACATTGCATTTTTCCACTCAACAAATGTTAATTTGCCTCATAATTATAAATTTAAAAGAATTCACTCCACAAGTAGCCGCACAGGAATCAATAAACTATTAACGACTTCTTGGAATGACAAAAGCACAATATTAAGAGACTCCTCAACATTGTATGCGTGCGCACGCCTGCAAACTAGTACAGGAGCATACAAAATATTCAGAAATTGACATCTCCCAAGTGCCAAACAAACATGAATCTTAGGAGATTGACACACAAACATAGCTACATGACATTCGTACAAACACCAAAACTAAAAATTACAGGAATAGAAAAGAATGTTCAGAAATTTAAATTTATCTTCCATATTAGTTTTACCCTGAGAAGAGGGATGAGGCGTTTGTCTTTAAGTTCTGCATAATCAATGACTCTATCAACTTCCTTCAACGCACTCCAGCCTTTAGCTATGAGCTCCATTGCCTTCTTATTTCTATTATGCATCCCCCTCTGCCAACAGAACAAAAAATCCAAGTGAAGGGCTTTCGTTCTGTGAGAGAGAGAGAGAGAGAGAGAGAGAGAGAGAAATCAACAGGAGTAAAACAAGAAAGTAGAATGACTAACCCATGGATTGAATTGATGGAGATGATGGCTGTTCTGTTTCACAGTACCTTTCACAAAGAATGACCTCAACATCTTTTTTTGTGTAAAACCCAAGTGCGATGTTTGTGCCTAAAATGGACAAACAAAAATAGACCTCAACACCCTCAAGTAGCTGTTTGGACTTTCGATTAAACCCGGTTCAGTTGTTGGCTCAGCCTAATCAAGTAAATAGCATCTCAGATAAGCTTATGGAACAACATAATGCATGGTAGTTAAAAATAACCAGCTTTTGATGCAACAAGGGGTAGAAAATTATAAATTGTTGGTACCAAAAGTAAAGCAATATGGCCTCACCAGCTTAGTGCACAAGGATTCCGCCATTGCGAGGTTTAAGAAGGGTTAGATGTATGCACCCTTATCCCAACAAGGGGAGAGCCTATTTAAGTGTTTCAAACCCATGACAACCAGGTTGCACTAAAGCAACCTCACCGTGTGCCAAGATCCACCCTCTGGTCAAATGACTTGGCAGGAATCTTGAATCATGTATATATATATATATATATATATATATATATATATATATGATTTGCATACGTAGTGTGATGTTGCATGTAGTGTGATGTTGCATACGTACTTTAGCCGTGTGGATGGTCGTTGATAACGCGGGCAGACTGTGAGGCCTTACGGATTATGGTAGGCACCAAATATGGAGAGGGAGAGAGCAGAGACAAGTTAGAGAAGACAGAGTACCATCCGCGAGTCTGCACTTTAAGTCAAATGGCTCCACCTCACCTCTACTCGACTCTAGAGCTGCACCCTTATGTAGTTTGCCTAGCCAGGAGCACTGCATAGGGTGACTCGGTCATGGAATGCCTGAGCGATCCATGACCTTGCACGAGACATGTGGATTGAGGGTTAGACCTGAGGGCTTGTCAAGTTTCTTTTGAAGCATAGAACAAATTCATGGATTAGAAAACCAAATAAGCAGATGTTTCATTTAACACCTGCAATTTCCTGGGTATTGCAGGAAAAGATCTAAGTAGGCATCTCATTTAAAATCTTTAATTTTCCCTTCAAATAATATTTTCCCGGAAGACATTGTACGGAAATAAACAGGAAAAATAGAGAACAAGACTCAAATAAACAATGCTGCAAACAACAGAAACCAAGGCTCAAATAAACAATAATGCCGCAAACAACAGAGACCAAGGCTCGATTGTTTGGAAGAGAACAATGCTGCAAAAAAACTGAGACCAAGGCTTGAACATTTCCCAACAAGGCTCAAGTTATACCTAAATAATTTAGTTTTCAAGCCCAGGTCAGATAAACCACATCATATCTCCTGAAAATTATTAAACTGTAAATAGGAATACAGAAAAAAAAAAAAAAAGAAAAAAAAGATCAAATACAGCATCAATGTTTACCACTACATTAAAAGGAAGCTGCAAAAAAACAATACGCTAATTATTTCCAGTAAAATCCAGTGAATAACATAGAAAAAGAAAACCAAATTCATATACTTCCTCTCCAAATATTAAAGCCAATTGTTGTCTAAATGAGATCCGTTCAAGTTTCAACTCATGTCCCAACAGTGGATACTTCCTCTCCAAATATTAAAGCCAATTGTTGTCTAAATGAGATCCGTTCAAGTTTCCACTCATGTCCCAACAGTGGAAACAGCATTTGTGTCTGCTTCATCCTCCCTATCTAATTCCATAGATCCAAAGGGGTCCATGACTCCACGCTTAATTAATTCCCTGTATAGTTATGAAGCAAGAAACAAGCTAGGATGATATGCTTAACTCATTCCTTGTATAGTTATGAAGCAAGAAACTTGATTCTGAATCTTGATGGATAATAGGCAAGACTCCTAAGAATTTCCAGTATTTCACACATTCAAATGATACCCTTGACCTCTATATGGTGCAAGAAATCACTCATCATTTGTATGCGTAACCCAGAAATAAATCAAATGGTAGGTACCGTAAATAAATTGAACATTTTTGTTATGTTAGTGATATATTATCCACCAAAAAATAAAATGTGATTATTTATTTTGTTAAACCATTTTCTCTAGCCACGTGGGACAACTAGAATGTGTCTTCTAGTAATTGCATCCAATAACACTTCACCACGCACAGTTGACCCTCCCATATAGCCAACGGATAAGCAACTTGAAGGTCCAAGGTACACACTGCTAGGACATTTGTTGCAATGTTATTTTTTTGCAGTTAGATACCTAGGCCTATCAGCAGCTAGCTCATGGACTGCTATGCGTGTTCCATCTAGAGCTCCTAGACATCCCTATAAAACTTCACAATGCATCCTACTAGATTTCCACTTCCACATAAACAAACTAATTGATTATTTGCAGTAAAGAAATTTTGAAAATGCTTACCTTAAACCACTTCCATTTCTCTTCTGTCAAGTTCTTTGATATTGGATCAGGTTTCTTATACAACTGTCATTCCTAATAACCACAATCAAAACCTTTTTCAAATACTTACAATTGACTCCCCGGGGTGGTGGAAATCAATCTGAATTGTCCTATTTTTAATACGATGAGATGAGATGTAAAAAAATTGCAGCCTGCTCATCAAATAGCATGTGTCTGGGCAGCTCTAGCTTCCCAATTGTGCTAAGCAAGTGTTCACAAATGGTCGCCTAGTCATTCTATAATGGCTAGAACAATTGTGGTCACTTTTAAATACCCAATTTCAATCAGTTCTCAATTATCATAAAGAATTTGTCGAAAGTTAAATATCTATATGCTAATGCTAATTGCAAAAATAGCCTAAGTAGATGTAGAATATCCAACCACCACCGCATGGCCATTGCCAAGTTCATCCCTTTTGGGTTTTTTTTTTCGGGGGGCGGGGGGGGGGGGCGTTAAACCAAGACAGCAAGTACCGTATATGAAATGAAATGAAAAAGTAGCAACTAGAGCTCGATTTTTACACGGTGGTGAACCCCACAATTGTGCAAGAAAAAAAAAAAGAACATTATGAACAAGTAAAAAACAATCATGTGTAAGTACGCACATTGGAATGTAAATAAGCCTGTCCCTGATTTCCACCCTAAATTATTTAGTTGCATTTTCACACACAAAAATGGGGATAACAAACTTGAAAGAGCTCTCTGCCAGCACGCATACGTACAAAAAATAAAATAAAACAAAACAGAACCCCCCAAAAAAATGAAGGAACACTAATCAAAATCACAACACTACAGTGAGTATAATCTAATCTATTTACAAAAATGACCATATCACGATATAGAAACGCTTCATGGAGTATATTCAGATCAAAATACATAAAAATGAAGAAAACCTTATCAAGAATCAACAACGAACGTTTAAGATTCGGAATTACTAAAATAAAATAAAACCCCTAAATCATAACATACACAAACAATTTAGCAGCCCCAATCTATAGTCTAGTGTTCGGAAGTCTCTGTTTGTGCATAAGTGAGGCGAGAGCAAGTTAAGAGAAGAAAATATCTTTGCGACTGTGTCCGTGTGCGCAGGGACGGAGCGAGGATTATTATTTAGTGGGGGCATATTCTTAAAATTGTAGATATATTTGTAAAACTATAGATATAATGAGAAAGAAAAAATAAATTAAAATGCTATTCAAAATGTTTATATCCATTTATAATATAAAATTTGAACTGCCAACGGACCACGACGACTTTTCATATTTTAAAAATGATATATGATACTTTCATTTGAAATACTATTAAACATCTCTCCCTCAATATAGACAACCAAGCTATCGTGCATACAATGATCGCCCATAAAATCAAATACACTGTGCCTCCGGCCTTGTGTATAAGTTAATTAATCAACCTGAGTTTTTTGTCATAAGTATGTTAAATTTAGTTCCTATTGTTTATTTCAGATGATTTTTTTGCTCGGGTTGAGTGTTGAAACAGAGAACTGAGAGAAGAGATGGGTTTTGATTAAGGCATGGGAAGAAAATGAAAAAAACAAAAGCAAAAATCCATTAAAAACGTGAATGTAGAAGGCTAGAAGCTGAGGTATTAATGTATTATAGTCTATAGATAATAGATACATTATACATAGAAGTCAGTGAATACCTCCTGGAGGTTGGAGAGCGCAGGGGCAGCGACGCGAAGCAGCGAGAGCGACAGCGCTTAGTTCGCGAGGCGGCGACCAGGGAAGGGGGCGAACGGCGGCGACGCGACGGCGCTTAGTTTGCGACGACGCCGCCGAGCAGAAGATGAGGCGGCGGCGTGAACCCTAGAAGACTAGAAGATGAAGATGAGGCTCAGAGGCTGTGAATCTTGTGGGCGTGGATCAGTGGGCGTGGACGGTGGATCAGTGGGTGAGATAAATTTTACAGAGGGCATGATTGTAAATTTGTAAAATATATGTAAATTAAAAAAAATATTAAAGTAAAATGCCTCC
This sequence comes from Heliamphora exappendiculata, assembly GCA_034768845.1. Classification (NCBI taxonomy): domain Eukaryota; kingdom Viridiplantae; phylum Streptophyta; class Magnoliopsida; order Ericales; family Sarraceniaceae; genus Heliamphora; species Heliamphora exappendiculata. The sequence goes on along the minus strand of JAOTRH010153870.1, from coordinate 11,009 downwards.
ACTGGTCCCCCCTGTCCCTTCGTCCCTGCGTGCGTGTGAGATACGAGGTTGAAGAGGATAATAAGAGAAAGATAACGAGAGCACATACTTGTTGGTGGCGAAGTTGCGCGACGGGCAGCGATAGATCATAGGAACGAGAGGGCCGAAGAGTGGCTATGGATTGTGAATTGTGAGTCGTTTGCGATTTCTGGAACGATAGGTGATGCCAATTTTTACCGCTAGGGAGTGCCAATTTCTTCAACACCGTGCCGCCTGCTCTGTTATTTGTGAATTTATTTTGCGCCGTTTAGCTATCCTTGCTTATTTGCTAAATAATAAGTTAAAAAAAGTATTTACCTCATTTCGTTTGATTAATTTACTTATTTATTTATTTAGCTATTTAAACGAATTTATTTATTTATTTATTTATTTAACTATTCAAACGAACTTATTTAATTTATAAGCCAACTTATTTGTTTATTTAATTATTTGACTATCCAAACGAGTTTATTTATTTATTTATTTATTTAATTTTTAATTTATTTAGCTACCTAAACGACGTGAACTTATTTTTTAACTTATAAATCAGTAAGTAAATAAACAAAATTATCCAAACCGGCCTTTGAATTTGATAACAAACGGGTAGGTATATTATTTGATTCTTCTGTCTTGTTTTTTTATTTTATTTTTAATTACATAATATAAATATTTTTAAAATATAAATATATGTATAAATTTTTTAAAAAAATTTATATTTATCTCTTATTTTTTATCATTCTTTTAAACTTTAAAAATTATTTCTAAAATATCTCTTTTATTTATTTTTTTTGTTCGCCTCAATCAAATAAGGGACAAGCAATCAGAACCTCTTCCCAATCCAGCCCGTTGGCGTCCTTATTTACCGACCTGTCCTCCCTAAGAACAACATATTGTATGCTTAATCAATACAAAAATATTATATATTTATAATTTTAAAAAATAACTTTTATGTTGTAGACAATAAATATTGCACATTAGTACAACTTTATAATAAAATGACATAGACGGTACATATATTGAATTAGCACACAATATCATCGTGCTAATATAGAATTCTCTATTTACATAATAAGTTTTCTTGCCTTGCCTTTTTCTTATGCTCGCGCCTTATTTTTTATATTTTTTTCTCAAATCTAATACTGAGGGTGTTTGTAAATGCTTAACTTTTACTTTTACCATTATAACGAGGGTTTTGGCTAGTTTATAATTAATATCTCATACAATATTAGATTCAATAAAAATAACTTTAATTCTTAAAGTTCATCGAGCCAATTTAAACAAAAAACTCATATTATTTTAAATATTCATCAACTCATATTAATACTTTATCTCTTCATCTTGACACTACGTTTCCTTCACTTTGGTCGAGCTCCAATAACTACTTTTAGTTATCGCCAACGATCGTCAACAACAATTTCAACTATCAACAGCAATGTCAATTTTGGCTAGCAACTCTGACCACAAATTTGGAGAGCAACTCTAATAACTTTTCAACGATCAATTTCGGCAACCTTCGACAACTAACTCTGTCGACCTCCTATGGCCAACCAACTTTAATGACCATTAAATCAAGGGTAATTTTATTTGTTTAAATAAAAAAATAACATTTATTGTTTTAAATTGTCTTAATGGCTAATAGGGTAATACCGATAAGTATAGTATACTTTTATGAACATATATAAATTTTACTATTTGAATATAACGAATAAAGAAATTTATCTTTAATGTAACTAATGTTGGAGTGAGCATAGATAAATTTCACTGATCAAATACATGAAATAATAAAATTGACCAATTTTGAAATATTACATGATAATTGTTGAAGATTGTCGAATGGTTATCGAAAGCTATCACTGAAGAATTGCTAGAAAAAAAGTCATAGGTACTTGTCAAAAATGAATGTCGACAGCGATAACTAGAGTTAATAAGTGGTGATAAAGTGGTGAGGGGATTGGACCTAGTAATTAGGATAATTGAGTAATAAGAGCGTCCTCATCCATAAAAATACTTAATATTAAATTAGATAACTTTAACGCTTAAAACTTTTAAAATAACTGACTTATAAAGTTAAAGAAAATTAAAAAAACTAAATACACTACAAGGTATAAAAATTGAATTTATGACTAGTTATCTCTTTTACCATATAGTTTAGTAAAAAAATTCTAATATTTAAATTAACTTACTTATACTTTTTTTTGCTAATAGCTCTTAATTCTAAATCAACAAATACAAAATTTACCATTTAAAATTATAAATTTATAATTTTAACAAATACTTATAAATTACACTTAAAATCATAATTGAAATATAATTTATAAATTAAAAAATTCGACCACATCAAATAGCCTCAACAAGTAGAGCCCGAAGGTATTTTTTTTCCTATTCCCATTATTCCTACCCTCCCTATATATATATTAAGACAAAAAATATAAAAAATTAGCTACATCATGTCATTTATACATGTTTTATTCTTTTACTAGTTATTATATGTACTTAAAGGCACTCAATTATCTAATTTTAAAATTTTAAGAGCGAAATAAAAAGTAATATTAATAATTTATTAGTTTACTAATTTATGAAAGTAAAATAAATAAATAAATAGATAATAAAAATAAGAATGAAATATTTTAATTGAATTAAAATAAATAAATAATATCCATGAATGTTTTTAATTTTTTACATAGAAGAATATGAAAGAAAGATGAAAGAAAAAAAAACACAAAAATTATCTTATTTTAAGAAATGAATTTTAGGGAAAAACAAAGTAACATATGGGATTGTTGTGAAAGAAAAAGACCTTGAGTTAAATAGAAAAAGAAAATATTAGAGTAAAAAATTATGTTGCTTTCTTAATCTTTTCAATGCGTTGATAATGAAATATGTAACTGTGGAAAAGATGCCAAGTATATAAATGTCACGTTAATTCTTAGTGTTTTGTATAATAGATAGATATCAAATTTTAAAAATTAAAAAGTGAAACAAAAAATAATATCAATAATTTAATAATTAGTTAATTAGCTAATTTTAAGGCACTTAATTAAAAATATAATTTTATTAATTTTTTAATTTATAGACGTAAAAGATATATAAAAAATAATAAAAGTAAAAATTATATTATTTTTTATTTGATTAATAAAATAAGAAGTTGGAGGCGGACCAAGTCTTGGGCGTAAGGCTCAATTCGGATAAATAATTGTTTAGCCCACAAGCAAAACAGGCCGTGACTAAGTTCAGCTCTAGAAGGATAGGTCATCAGAAGTCGGGCCTAAGAGCCTAACCCATAATAACAATTAGCACGGGCCATCCTAAGAAAATAGCACATTAAGATTCAATTCCACCAGAGACAATCACCAAAGGGAATCTTGTCCCTGCAATATCAGTTCGGGAAAGACAGGATAGCATCCTAAGATTACCATGACTGCTTAAATATAAAGAAAATTACCAAATAAGTCAAGAATCGCAAAAAAACTCAACTACCCGTTAATGACCCCTATAAAATGACAAGCATCCCAAGCACAAAGGTACACAATAATTATTTTATTTTATTTTAAATTAAATAGAAGGCCATAATTAATTTATTTTAATTGTTTAATTTTTGACACCTACACAAATATTACATCAAAGGTTATATATTGTATAATAATATTTTATATTATATTATATTTTATTTATTTTGTTATAATAGAATTTTATATTATATAATTAAATTATTATAGTTTTTGAACTTTTATCATGAGAATTAGCATTTTTTTGTTGAAAATATAAAAATAATTTTAAAAAAATTAATAAATCAAATTTTGTATTATTTATTTTTCTTAAATTTTTTCATATTGTGATCAAAACTTTAAAACGTTTTACTTTATTGAATTTCTGTCGCGGAAACGAATCACGAAAAAGTAAAAACTTAAAAATGATTACGCTCCTCTAATTATAGGGGATTTTCTATGATGCCCCAAAATGATTTTGGGGCATCATACCCAAATGAATTTGGACAATTGAATGACCATTGGAAATAATTTGGACCATTGGATGATATTTAAAAACAATTCAAATGGTTTTCACAAAATCCAAGAGAGTATAACTTTTTCCGCAAAAAACATTATCCATCCAACTTCTACCAGTAAATATTACCGTTTTTACAAGTATTTATGAACACTTCTACTATTGACTGTCATAATTCTTACCACTACATATGACCAATGTATTTTATATTTTTTTCGCCAAAACTAAAGAAATATAACTTCTACCAGTACATATGACTATTTTTACTACTATATATAAACACTTCTACCATTCAATCACATAATTCCTATCACTACATATGACCAATGGCTAAACTCAAATTTACAACTTTTACCACAACAAATAACAACTTTTATCACCATCTATTACAACTACATATCAACACTTTTACTACAAAAGTCAAAGAGAAAGCCATCAAGAGGGAACAAAGGCGTATTTGTACTATGGGTGAATTTCTTCTACAATCTCATAACTTTGACCACTCAACATGATCATTTCAACCACTCAACATTATCATATCCATCAAAAAATGTGATCCGACTATTCCATGTGCAAATACTTTGGTCATAGGTCAAGTAAATTTCTACCACAATATGTGAAAACTTCTCCCACTCGATTTGATAGCTTCCACCATAAAATGTGATCCAACCATTCCATGTGCAAACACTTTGACCCTAGGTGAAGTCAATTTCTACAACAACATATGACTAGTTCTACCACCCGATATGATAGCTTCTATCACAAAATGTGACCCAAGCATTCCATGTGCAAACACTTCGGCCCTAGGTGAAGTCAATTTCTACCACAACATAATACCAGTTCTACCACTCAATATGATTATTTTTACCACAAAATGTGACAAAAGCATTCCATGTGAAACATTTTGGAAATAGGTCAAGTGTATTTCTACCACAATATATGACAACTTTTACTGCTCGATATGATAGCTTTTACCGCAAAATGTGACCAAAACATTCCATGTGCAAACATTTTGGCCCTAGGTATAGTCAAATTTTACCACAATATATAACCAGTTCTACCACTAAACATGATCATTTCTACCACAAAATGTGGCCCAAGCATTAAATGTGTACACACTTTAGGTGTAGGTCAACTGTATTTCTACAACAATACATGACAACTTCTACCACTCGATATGACAGCTTCTACCACAAAATGTGACCCAACCATTCCATATGCAAACACTTTGGCCATGGGTGAAGTCAATTTCTACCACAATATATGACCAGTTCTACCACTCAACATGATCTTTTCTACCACAAATTGTGACCCAAGCATTCCATGTGAAACACTTTGGGAATAGGTCAAGTGTATTTCTACCACAATATATGGCAATTTCTACCACTCGATATGATAGCTTCTACCACAAAATGTGACCCAACAATGCTATGTGCAAACACTTTGGCCCTAGGTAAAGTCAATTTCTACCACAATATATGATTACTTCTACCCCTCAAGATGATAGTTTCTATAACAAAATGTGACCCTACAATGCCCTGTGCTAAAACTTTTTTAGGAGGTCAAGTGAATTTCTATCGCAATATGTGACAGCTTCTACCACTCGATTTAATAGCTTCTACCACAAAATGTGACCCAACCATTCCATGTGCAAACACTTTGTCCCTAGGTGAATTCAATTTCTACAACAATATATGACGAGTTCTACCACCCGATATGATAGCTTATACCACAAAATGTGACCAAAGCATTTCATGTGCAAACACTTTGGCCCTAGGTGAAGTCAATTTCTACCACTCAACGTGACCATTTCTACCATAAAATGTGACCAAAGCATTCCATGTAAAACAATTTGAGAGTAGGTCAAGTATTTTTTTTACCACAATATATGACAACTTCTACCACTCGACATGATCATTTAAACCACAAAATGTGACCTAACCATTCCATGTGCAAACACTTAGGGAATAGGTGAAGTGTATTTTTACCACAATATATGACAACTCCTACCACTCGATATGACAGCTTCTATCACAAAATGTGACCCACGCATTCCATGTGCAAACATTTTGGCCCTATGTGAAGTCAATTTCTACTACAATATATGGTCAGTTCTACCACTCAACATGATCATTTCTACCTCAAAATGTGACCAAAGCATTTTATGTGCAGACTTTGGGAGTAGGAGAAGTGTATTTCTACCACAATATATGACAACTTCTACCACTAGATATGATAGCTTCTACCACAACATGTGACCCAACCATTCCATGTGCGAACACATTGGCCTTAGGTGAAGTAAATTTCTACCACAATATATGATCAGTTATACCACTCTATATGATAATTTCTACCATAAAATGTGACCCAAGCATTTCATGTTCAAACATTTTGGCCCTAGGTGAAATCAATTTCTACCACAACATATGACCACTTCTACCACTTGACCTGATAGCTTCTACCACAAAATGTGACCCAACCATTTCATGTGCAAATACTTTGGCACTACCTAGGTGAAGTTAGTTTTTACCACAATATATAACTACTTCTGCCCCTCAAGATGATAGTTTCTACAACAAAATGTGACCCTACAAGGCCATGTGTTAAAACTTTTTTAGTAGGTCAAGTGAATTTCTACCACAATATATGACAACTTCTACCACTCGATTTGATAGCTTCTACCACAAAATGTGATCCAATAATTCCATGTGCAAACACTTTGGCCCCAGGTGAAGTTAATTTATACCACAATATATGACCAGTTCTACCACCCGATATGATAGCTTCTTCCACAAAATGTGATCCAAGCATTCCATGTGCAAACACTTTGGCTCCAAGTGAAGTCAATTTCAACCACAACATATGACCAGTTCTACCACTCAACATGATCATTTCTACCACAAAAATGTGACCAAAGCATTCCATGTAAAATACTATGAGAGTAGGTCAAGTGTATTTCTACCACAATATATGAATCCTTCTACCATTCGACATTATCATTTCAACCACAAAATGTGACCCAACCATTCCATGTGCAAACACTTTGGGAGTAGGTCAAATGTATTTCTACCACAATATATGACAACTTCTACCACTCGATATGATAGTTACTACCACAAAATGTGACCCACGCATCCCCTGTGGAAACACGTTGGTCCTATGTAAAGTTAATTTCTACCACAATATATGACCAGTTTTACCACTCAACATGATCATTTTTACCACAAAATGTGACCCAAGCATTCCATGTTCAAAAATTTTGGCCTTAGGTGAAGTCAATTTCTACCACAATATATGACCACTTCTACCACTTGACCTGATAGCTTCTACCACAAAATGTGACCCAACCATTCTATGTGCAAACACTTTGGCCCTACCGAGGTGAAGTTATTTTCTACCACAATATATGACTACTTCTACCCCTCAAGATGATAGTTTCTACAACAAAATGTGATCCTACAATGCCTTGTGCTAAAACTTTTTTAGTAGGTCAAGTGAATTTCTACCACAATATGTGACAACTTCTTCCACTCGATTTGATAGTTTCTACCACAAAATATAACCCAACCATTCCATATGCAAACACTTTGGCCCTAGGTGAAGTCAATTTCTACTACAATATATGACAAGTTCTACCACCCGATATGATAGTTTCTACAACAAAATGTGACCCAAGTATTTCATAGGCAAATACTTTGGGCCTAGGTGAAGTCTATTTCTACCACAACATATGACCAGTTCTACCACTCAACATGATCGTTTCTACCACAAAATGTGACCAAAGCATTCCATGTAAGACACTTTGGGAGTAGGTCAAGTGTGTTTTTCTACCACAGTATATGACAACTTCTACCATTCAATATGATTGCTTCTACCACAAAATGTGATCCAACCATTGCATGTGCAAACATTTTGGCCCTAGGTATAGTCAATTTCTATGAAAATATATGACGAGTTCTACCACTCAACATGATCATTTTTACAACAAAATGTGACCCAAGCATTAAATGTGCACACACTTTGGGTGTAGGTCAATTGTATTTCAACCACAATATATGAAAATTCTACCACTCGTTATGACAGTTTCTATCACAAAATGTGACCCAACCATTGCATGTGCAAACACTTTGGCCCGATGTAAAGCCAATTTCTACCACAATGTATGACCAGTTCTACCACTTAAGATGATCATTTCTACCACAAAATGTGACCCAAGTATTCCATGTGCAAACACTTTGAAAGTAGGTCAAGTGTATTTCTACCACAATATATGACAACTTTTATCACTCAATATGACAGTTTCTACCACAAAATGTAACACAACCATTCCATGTGCAAACAATTTGGCCCTAGGTGAACTTAATTTCTACCACAACATATGACCACTTCTACCACTTGATATGATAGTTTCTACCACAAAATGTGAACCAACCATTCCATTTCCAAACACTTTGGCCCTTCTTTGTTGAAGTGAATTTCTACCACAATATATGATTTCTTCTAGCCCTCAAGATGACAGTTTCTACCACAAAATATGACCCTACAATGCCACATGCTAACACTTTGGTAGTAGGGCTCTTTCACCAAAATAAGTTAACTTTATAACTTAATTAACGAATTAGGAATTTTTAAACTATTTCATGTTCTACGTAAAAGCGTCTTTAGTAAACACTATTTCTTTGCAAAATATATTTTTCGAACTGTTAACTCTAAAAACGTGTTTATTAAACACGCTTTCTCTACAAAAATATTTTTATACTAAAAACGTTGTTAGCAATAACGTTTTTATATATTTACATTTAAAACGCATTTACCAAACTCGTTTTCTTTGAAAATAGAATAAACCCAGAAAGACACGGAAATGTGTTTACCTGAATAAAGCTTAACGAAAAATATATTTACATAAAAAGTGTTTTTTTAGTTTTCGAATATATTTTTATAATTGAATTCAATTATTACTTAGAACTCGTTGAGTTTTTATTAATCATAAAAAAAATTAGATTAATTTAATAACTGTAACTAATTGATTGAATAACATTTGTTTAAAGTTTTTTTTTTTAAAAAATATAACTTTTATTTATATTATTTATAAAAGAAAATAAAGCTTAACTCCTTAAGATCGTACTTATTAAAAATATGAACTAACTACGTACTAATACTCATTACATAAGAAAAGCGTGTTTAACAAAAATGCTTTCATTTGATCACAATCTCATGCAATGCACAATTACGTAAGAAAAATGTGACCACAATTACAAATAATTTAATCATATTTGCCATCCCATTAAGCAAAGTGAGCAAATTATTTCAAAGTGCATTGAAAAATAAATAATTTGCGCAATTTAAAATAATTAGTATAGACGTATTCTAAATATTTTGAGCAGAGGTGCATTAAAAATAAAGCAAATTGATATAAAATATGTATTTTTTAATGTAAATACTTTTTAAAACAAATTGATGGGATATTTCAAATCAATAATTTTAGATATTTACTTTGAAAATAAAATAAATCTATATAAGTTTAAGCACCCAACTACAGTGCCACCTAAAAGATCGTGCTGAGCATGCGCTCGACGTGGAGCCCAACAGGTCTGGTTGGGCGCCAACTCCAGATACTGCATTGATGTGAGAAAATCAGTCCTGCATTTCACCACCTAACCCTAGTTTCTTGACTGCATTCTCCTTCTCAATTCGGTTTATTTGCTTCTTTATTCACTGGTTTTGGTTTTGAATTGATGCATCGGATGAATTCAATAGGGTTTAAATTGGTGGTCTTCCATGGCGACTCTTGTTTAGGAGAGTTGGACACCATCCCCGTCGTCAAGGACCAGAATTTTTAGCAATTCAAAATTGAAAGTCTGCTAAATCTATCTCAAAATAAAAATTTGTAATTCATTTTTATTCACGGATAAACGAAAAATATTCTATTGACAGCGGTGGCATTTCAATTATCCGGCCAAAATTGACAACGGCAGTGTCGGGAATGTCGTCGTTTTACATTGCCTTTTGCGTGGGGACGCTTACGGAGGTGATGGTAGGGGAGGGGAGAAGTTGCAGAGAAGGTGGAGGAGCGTCCATGGAAGGATAGAGAGAAAAAGGAGAGAGGAGGGAAACACGAGAGAGAAAGAGTGAAGCGCGCAATAAGGGAGGGTAACGTGAGAGAGAGTGACAATCAGTTGATTGAAGGAGAAGAAGGGAGGGTAACGTGAGAGAGAGTGAGAATCAGTTGATTGAAGGAGAAGAAACACACCAGAGAGAGAGGGTAACGTGAGAGAGTGATAAATTAGTCTATTAAAAAAATGGAGGGTTAGGATTAGAATTTAAGATCTAACGGCCTAAAATGATTTAGGGGCATCATGCCCCAATAACGCTTTCGGCTATGGCAGCACGACCCATCAAATAGAGGGGTCTTCCTGCCATACCTAACGGTGGTTTTGGGGCATGATGCCCCAAACTGTTTTCAGCCATTCGATGATTAAATTTAATTCCCAGTTAATCTTAGCCATCCAAGCTAATACCTCAACAGCCAGAGCATCTTCTCCCCACGATCTAATCTGAGCCCCCTAAATTTGAACCATCAAAACGTTTACTTGACGTTTCACTCTCTCTCCTGCGTTCGTTCACGTTCTCTCTCTCGCTCTGTGTCTTCTCTATCTCCCCCTCTCTATGTCTCCTATGTCTCCCCCTCTCTGTTCGCTCTTTGTTCTCTCTCTCTCGCTCTCTGTGTCTCATCTCTCTCTCGCTCTCTGTGTCTCATTTCTCTCTCGCGCTCTGTGTCTCATCTGTCTCTCCCACTCTATCTCTCATTCTCTCGCGCTCTCTGCCTTTCTCTCTTGTGTTCTCTCCCGCTAGACTGTTGTTGTGGTTTCGCCGTGTGCTGCTCAGCTCCTCTGCTGTTAACCTCTCCCCGACAAGGCATGTCTCTCTCTCTCTCTCTCTCTCTGTTATTTAAGAACACACTTATTAGTTGAGGTTATCTCATGATATAT